>JAFFST010045072.1:3997-22303 GCA_022414735.1 Noturus placidus | reverse complement strand
TATATATATATATATATATATATATATATATATATATATATATATATATATATATATATTTGAATTTCATTTGCACGATTGCTTTGCGTATGACTTTTCACTCTGACTCTCACGGACTGTTCTTAATCTCATTCCCAGTGTTGTGAAAGAAACATCATTAGGTGTGTCAATGAAAAACATATTCATTGGTGGACGGTTTTTTTTTGTTTGTTTGTTTTTTTTTTTTTTTTGCTGCATCGTGAAAAGATTCATCATAGTTAAAGACTTTCACATGTTGATTATCGTGTGTTTAAAACCAGCAATTCAGCAATGGTGTCTGTTGGACGCTTTTATCTCTTTATCCTATAGATAAAAGAAATCAGGACATTAGAAATGAGGACACGTTGAAATACATTTTTTAAAAATGTGCTATTTATTTATTTATTTATTTCCCGCAGAAGTGCTTTGGTCTACAGCCAGATAAGCTCTAGGTGTTTATAATAAGGGGTTAAAACACCCTTACAGATATTACAGAAGCAGTGATCAAGGCTGATTGAAATGGTGATGCAAGCTATTGCAGGAAAGTGTTAGCTGGAGTATTTCCGGAAATGTTTTAAAACTGGGCTGCTTTGACAAGGTTAAGATTGATTTCTTTCTAGTGCTCCAGAAAAGATGGTCGTCCTCGTGTCACACAGTGCAGGTGATGTTGAAGAAGCGTGCTGAATGTATATGCAGTGCAGAGTGTGCAGTATACACTGTCAGTCTGCAGGAGCCTCTGTTTTTGGCTCAGCTTCTGGTCCATCAGGTGGAGATGTATCAATCAGCACCTAACGACCCTTTAAAGCAAAGCTTGCCGTTTCGCCATGCTGTTTGGACACATCATTTCTCATCGGTCTCATGATGAACGTGAAACAATTTTGCTCTCGGATAGAGAGCGCTAACGACCTAATCAAGCAATCAAGGCGGAAGGAGATTGCGGGGTGACCCGAGCCATCCATCTGCCCACGCGCCTTTTTAATCTCGCCCTCATTATGGCTCCTCTCGATGAATAAATAATACTGCAAGAAATAAATAAATAAGAGCGTCTTGCAGTTCTAAGTAAGATTACCATCTAATTTTGCTCATCCAGTGTAATTAGTTAAATCAGAGGAGGCCGGTAAGTTCCGGGGGGGGCGGGGGGGGGGTGTACGGGATGGCACGGGACGCCGCGGGTTCAGATGAAATAACTCCATTGAATTTATTAGCGCGGGTCAATGGCGCTGCTTCCCTGGGCGCTGCTCGTTTAATTTCCCGTGATATTTGCCCGCCTGTCCACCATCGATTGGGCCTGAAATTAACTTATTTTTCAATCAGCCTCGGCGTGCCCTAGGGGTCGCTTCTCCTCGCTGTCTCCGCCCGCTTTTCTTTGCCGCGACCGATAAGCAATTTCACTTGCATGAAATGAGAGCCATCATCAAGAACATGTAAAAAAAGAAAAATGGTTGGATAATTTCTTCTCCAATTGGCCTATGTGGGGTTTGTCTAATTTGGCCATGGGGGCGGGGCCACATAAGTGCAAGCGAGGTGGAGGACCAATTCAACACGTTGCCACCGGAGTGGGATACTCTACCATGCATTAGCATTATTTTAGGGAGCTATGTCCTACTTGTAATTTACAGAAATCTGAACATGTGCGAAGGCTTGTCGCTTGGCCGTCCCAGTTTGGCTGTACTGAAGAAAAATCCATCCATCCACTCACCCAACCATCCACACACACATCTATCTACACATTCATCCATCTATCCATACACTCATCCATCTATCCATCCATCCACACACACATCCATCCACACACCCAACCATCCATCCACACACACATCCATCCATCCACACACACATCTATCTACACATTCATCCATCTATCCATACACTCATCCATCCATCCATCCATCCATCTACACACACATCCATCCACACACCCAACCATCCATCCACACACCCAACCATCCATCCATCCACACACTCATCCATCCATCCACACACACATCTATCCACACACCCATCCATCCACTCACCCAACCATCCACCCACACACTCATCCATCCATCCATCCACACACACACATCCATCCATCCACACACATCTATCCACACATTCATCCATCTATCCACACACCCAACCATCCATCCACACACTCATCCATCCATCCACAAACACATCTATCCACACATTCATCCATCTATCCATACTCTCATCCATCCATCCATCCACACACCCAACCATCCATCCATCTATCTATCCATCTACACATTCATCCATCTATCCACACACCCAACCATCCATCCACACATTCATCCATCTATCCACTCACCCAACCATCCACCCACACACTCATCCATCCATCCATCCACACACCCATCTATCCACACATTCATCCATCCATCCATACTCTCATCCATCCATCCATCCACACACCCAACCATCCGTCTGTCTATCCATCCATCCATACACACATCTATCCACACATTCATCCATCTATCCATACACTCATCCATCCATCCATCCACACAACCATCCATCCACTCACCCAACCATCCATCCACACACTCATCCATCCATCCACTCACCAAACCATCCATCCACACACTCATCCATCTATCCATCCATCCAGCCATCCACACACTCATCCTCATCCATCCATCCACTCACCAAACCATCCATCCACACACTCATCCATCTATCCATCCATCCAGCCATCTATCCACTCACCCAACCATCCATCTTCACATTCATCCATCCATCTATCCATGCATCCAACCATCCACACACATCCATCCATACATTCATGCATCATCCATCTACTGTATCCATCCAGCTACACATTTATCCATCCATCCATTCATCCACACACCCAACCATCCATCCTTCCATCTATCTATCCATCTACACATTCATCCATCCAACCAAACTATTTCATTGGTTTTCAGTGTGGGTTAATCTATAGATTTAACCCATCCACAGGTCTGGTTCCAGAATCGTCGAGCCAAATGGAGAAAGAGGGAGAAGTGTTGGGGTCGGAGCAGTGTGATGGCTGAATATGGGTTGTATGGGGCCATGGTGCGTCACTCCATTCCTCTTCCAGAGTCTATACTGAAGTCTGCCAAAGATGGAATTATGGACTCCTGTGCCCCTTGGCTACTAGGTATGTAAATAATCCACATAAAAAAAAAATTAAATGAATAAATTGCGCTATCACCAGGAGACTAAGAGTTTGAATCCCGATGATGCCATAGATAGCCAAGACAGCATAATTGCCCCTGACCCCTGGGTGGGAAAGTTGACATTCCTGTCTTCCAATGTGTATTAAGCATTCTGAGCATAGGTGGAAATTGGCTATGACTAGACTGAGAGAAGGGGGGGATTGAAATTATGAAAAATTTAAGTATTATAAACTGAGATATTTTTGCTTCAGCATTACATTTTGAGGTTCAGATGCTTTTGATCTGGGGATATCTTGCAATTTTCGGACTAGTAAGACATTTTTGCATGAAGCATTTCTATGTCTAAGTGATCTGTGGTTTTGGAGACTATAATTGTAATTATGGAGAATATGATCACCATGATCCTTATGTTCTTTTATTGTCATTTGCGTTATTTATTCATTCATCTTCAGTAGCCAGTTTTCCTGGTCAGGGTTGCAGTGGATTCAGAGTCTATCCCAGGATCACTGTGCAGAAGTCATTAATACACTCTAACAAACAATGAATAACCACAGGATGGTTAACAACTAATCTTTTCATGCGATTCAGTGCTCATGGAAAACCATTTATGCTAATATCCTTCGTACATGTACAGTATTTGTGGCTAAATTGCCTAAATGATCTTAAATACTTAAACTTATTAGTCTCAACTTCATACAAATAAACTCTTGGCAAGCCTTAGGTTAATAGTTAGCATATTTATTAGTTTGGTGTTTCTTAGAATTTTACAGCGTGAAGGATTAATCAAGTTTCCATTTTGCTTAATGTAAAATCTGCTACTTGCTAGATTTTTTTCCTCAACTGCCTCAAAGATGACAGGGCCACACTCATAATCATTCTCATCATGTCAAATCCACAGGTTTTGTATTGTTTCACCGGCATGTATACAGAAAGCTACCTGTATAAATAGAATGAAACCAGTGATTTGTATTTTTATTTCTTTGCTGTATTCCCATAGTGAGGAAGTTAAGCATTTGGGTAAATTTTTTTTATCAATTCATAGCTATATTAAACCACAAATTTTCTCTATGCAGTTTGATGGCAGAACTGCTGAGATTTGCATAATGTCCTGCTTTAACACTTGTACCTGGCACCCCAAACATCACAGTATACATCATAATTATATAAGTTCACTGTTTAACAGTTCAAAAAGACACAATATTTGAAGCTAACAATATCAGCTAACAGGGAACAAAACTGTCAGGGAATGTGGGTTTAGTAACATGCTTCAAGAGACACAAGCATGCTATCATAACTATGTTATTTCCATGGGTATTAGCTATATATTCCAATAGTTATATATTCCCACTATTTTGAATACAAATTTTGACATCCAGACATATGCAGTGCAGGACATACACATTAACCCTATTGGATTATAATAAGATTATTCCAAGACAATCAGGAACTATTCATATCAACCCAACAGATTACATTCACATTTCTTTATTTGGGAAGTGCTTATTAAAAGTAAGAGTAGAATCCAAGCATATATACATACAAGAGTCAGGAACATCCACTGACTGACCAGAAACATGCAAGGTGCAGGAAAGAGCCACAACGAAACACGGGGGTTAGAGCCTAGTACTCAAAAGTGCTGCAGCTCTTATCACTACATCACTAGAATACTATTAGTTTACTAGTTATAATCCCTAGTCTCTTGTCGTTTACCAGTTCAAATGTCTTTCCAATCCCCAGGCACTTCTCTAAATCCGAATCCCTCATCGTTCTTTGCAGGGATGCACAAAAAGTCACTGGAGGCAGCAACAGGCACATCGAGTCGGAAGCCAGACATCCCACAGCATCCAAACAATGCCAACATTGACGATACTGATGCCGAGGAGCGGAGGAGCGACTCACCTATGTCTAAAGAGGAACTAAGGGAGAACAGCATTGCTGCGCTCAGGGCCAAAGCACAGGAGCACAGTGCCAAAGTGCTAGGGACAGTGTCTAGCAAGGGACTCGAGCATAAAACACAAGGAGAAATGGAGGAGAAGTCCAGTGTTGAACACTCAGACTCCCAAGAAGAGAAAGAGTGCTCTTAGATATGTACTTATAACCTTTGGTCAAACAGCATTGTGTCTTTCTGTAGCTTTCCTTAAAACAAATCCCGATTATCTCTTCTGTATTTCCTCAGAAACCACAGTGGAGCTCCTCTTACTTAGCTAGTGCTATTTTCCTATTCCTACTTAGAGCTTCAGCTATTTTAGTTGATAAGTTCACATGTTGATTGGAAAATACAGAAAGCATGACATGCTAATGTTTATTTTTATTTTATAAGATGTGCTTAACCACTAAGTGTCATTTGGTTCTATATACAGTGTATGCTAGTACAAGAAACAGCCACACTCTGGTCTTGTTTGGTGGTATTAATGCTGGGTTCCCAAGGACTCAAACTATTTCAAAAACCGATGACATGTTCTTCAATCTTATTAAACCTAACCATTTCTTTTATTGCTACGTTAAAAAGAACTATTTCTCTAAAAGTCTAAAGTTTCTCTTAAAGTCTGTACACTATGTTACTTTTTACAAGCACTTAGTGGTTGGGTCATACGTTGTGTTAGAATGTAACACTGTACATACTGTAAATAAAGATAGCTTGCTACAGTATTGTTTGAAGTACACTTTGATGTACTTTTAATACGTGGGGTTATGTTCTGAGTAAAATGTTGATCAGATTATTTAAAAAAAACATCTGCAATGTTGAACTATGCCTTTTCTATGGGAAAAATTATCAAACATAAAATCCTCATTATTTTTTTTTTTAAAGACTCCAAATGGGATTTTTAAACCCTAAAACATATAGAAAGACTAAAATACAGTAATATAAGGACAAAATTCCACTCAAAATGGCACTGTTTCCATCTTAGCTCTACATGGGTAAACAACTACAAAAGATTTGAACATTATGCTAATCATGCAACATAGCATGCAAAAATAATAGCTCTCTTACCCTAACATTTGAACATTTTTTTTATTTTCTTGGATTTCAATTTAATTCAACTGTGTGTATGATAAATTACATTAGATAAAGGTAATATAACACTGTTTTATAGTAGTTATGTTCTACTTGGTATTTTCATTGCAACAATCTATCAGGCCTGATGTTCCCTTTTCCTCTATATACTGGCTGAGTGGCCGTGTGTGTCAGCAACTATAATCTGCCACATTCCCAAGGTCTCAATCTAGCTAGATTAAAAAGCAGGAACAGTGCATTGCAGACATATGGGAGAGAGTGTGAATGCAGCCCTGAATATGGTGCTCTCAGTCTAGATCACAGGCACCAGTGCCCATGCTTACTCTAGATCTTATGATGATACATTTTTTTTTATCCTTCATGTGTTTTATTCATCACGTAACCTTGTAAATATATAATTATTCTTTATTCCTCAGTAAAATACTTGTATTAATTGAAATGGTAATGTCTGATAAATGGAGTAGTCTGTTAACTGTGCTTGCTCTCTCTCTCTCTCTCTCTCTCACTCTCACACACACACTCTCACACACACACACCTGGGCAGCTGATCCTATCCTGCCCTTATTATTGAAGGCTGTCAACAGATTATTGATACACACTGTTAATTCAGTCCTCATTTAATTTAATTTACTTAGTGTCCATGTAATTAATTAGTTGCCATCTGTACTGATTAAGCCTGGCTTATAAAGTAACAAAATATCTTTATCCCATTTTCAGCTGATTACTATTTATGATGTATGAGGATACAGGTTTGGAAACTACTCCATCATCACTTACTGTTTTGGACACACAAACAAAAAACATTATTTTGGTTAAACTTGTGTGTTAGCTGTTGTAATGCAATGCTCTGCCAGCATGAACTGATACCTGCACATATGTGGCACGACAGCATCATTATTTCATGCTATTTGTCTTGCAGAGATCTTCCTGACATCATCCTGTGCTAAGCTCTTATAGCACTCTGGGATGGGTTGATGCAATGAATTTACCCTTCAGCAGTCTCTTGTTTGCATGCTGCCTAATTGTAGAATTTTTTTGTAGAAACTGCTTTTCATTATTTAAAAAGAAAATCAAACAATGTCCAACACCTCTCCAATTACACCTAATAAATAGCAACTTTACAGTTTATAATCAAAATTCAGGGTCAACTAAGCTTTATAAAAAGCTTTAATCCATCCATCTTCTATACTTCCTGTATTTATCCTTTTCAGGGTCACAGGGAAACCTGGAGGCTATCCCAGGGAGCATGGTACACAGGGTGGGGTACACCCTGGATAGGGTGCCAATCTATCGCAGGGCGCACACACACACACCCATTCATACACTACGGACACTTTGGACATACCATTCAGCCTACCATGCATGTCTTTGGACTGGGGGGAGCCTGAGTCCCCGGAGGAGACCCCCGCAGCACGGGGAGAGCATGCAAGCTCCACACACAGGGCCATGGTGGGAATCAAACCCCTGACCCCGGAGGTGTGAGGCGAACGTGCTAACCACTAAGCCACAGTCAGGTGTGTTGGTAGTGCTTTTCAGATGTCTTGTAGATTTTTTTTCCTATACTTGCAATAGTCACCTTCAGCCTTTGCAGTATTATGTCACCTCTCCTAATTGCAGGGGCTGCGTGAAACACCTGGATACCTCATTGTGTTGAGACCTTTCAAGTCATGTGGTGATATACAAGACTGTATTTGCAATAAATGTCTTCATACAGCACAGAATGTCCTGCTTTGAAGTTATGTGCACAAACAAAATATGACGTTTTTGGCATAGTGGTGTGACCATGGCTCAAGGTTACCCGTCTTTCAAAGTTCAAACGGACTCCTCTCATTCTGTTCTACCTTGGTCAGTGTGCGTTCTTCTATTTTGCAAGCTTTTTTGTAGCTTTGTAGAACTGTTTATCTTCCTCTTGTTAGCATTACTAGCATGCATTAGCTTATCATGTACATGAAAGGCTATGTTGTCCACACTGGGGTGCACTGTGTAGTTTTACTTGGTGTATTGTAAGTGGGACTCTTGATTTAATCTGGACCAATTAACAACTTGTACAGTATGTAGATGTGTGTAACAATTCCCTTTTTGGGTTTGGAGGGAAATGAAGAAACAGGAGGCAGGTGTCTGACAACTTAAAATGTGCTCTTTAATAACGTAAGCTTTTAAAAAATTATTTATGTATTTTTTTTTACTTATGTGCACAGTATTGTACTGTGCACATACACATGTGTTTGTATATATATATATATATAATATATACATACAGACACAGTATCTCACAAAAGTGAGTACACCCCTCACATTTGTGTAAATATTTGATGATATATTTTCATGTGACAACACTGAAGAAATGACTTTTTGCTACAATGTAAAGTAGTGAGTGTACAGCTTGTGTAACAGTGTAAATTTACTGTCCCCTCAAAATAACTCAACACACAGACATTAATGTCTAAACCACTGGCAACAGAAGTGAGTACACCCCTAAGTGAAAATGACCAAATTGGGCCCAATTAGCCATTTTCCCTCCCCAGTGTCATGTGACTTGTTAGTGTCACAAGGTCTCAGGTGTGAATGTGGAGCAGGTGTGTTAAATTTGGTGTCATCGCTCTCACACTCCCTCATACTGGTCACTGGCAGTTCAACATGGCACCTCATGGCAAATAACTCTCTGAGGATCTGAAAAAATATAATTGTTGCTCTACATAAAGATGGCCTAGGCTATAAGAAGATTGCCAAGACCCTGACACTGAGCTGCAGCATGGTGGCCAAGACCATACAGTGGTTTAACAGGACAGGTTCCACTCAGAACAGGCCTCGCCATGGTCGACCAAAGAAGTTGAGTGCACGTACTCAGCGTCATATCCAGAGGTTGTCTTTGGGAAATAGACATATGAGTGCTGCCAGCATTTCTGCAGAGGATGAAGGGGTGGGGGGTCAGCCATTGGTCAAATTGGTCTGCATGGCTGTCGTCCCAGAAGAAAGCCTCTTCTAAACATGATGCACAAGAAAGCCCGCAAACAGTTTGCTGAAGACGAGCAGACTAAGGACATGGATTACTGGAACCATGTCCTGTGGTCTGATGAGACCAAGATAAACTTATTTGGTTCAGATGGTGTCAAGCATGTGTGGCAGCAACCAGGTGAGGAGTACAAAGACAAGTGTGCATTACCTACAGTCAAGCATGGTGGTGAGAGTGTCATGGTCTGGAGCTGCATGAATGCTGCCGGCACTGGGGAGCTACAGTTCATTGAGGGAACCATGAATGCCAACATGTACTGTGACATACTGAAGCAGAGCATGATCAGTATGCAGTATTCCAGCATGATAACGACTCCAAACACACCTCCAAGAAGACCACTGCCTTGCTAAAGAAGCTGAGGGTGAAGGTAATGGACTAGCCAAGCATGTCTCCAGACCTAAACCCTATTGAGCATCTGTGGGGCATCCTCAAACGGAAGGTGGAGGAGCACAAGGTCTCTAACATCCACCAGCTCAGTGATGTCATCATGGAGGAGTGGAAGAGGACTCAAGTAGCAACCTGTGAAGCTCTGGTGAACTCCATGCCCAAGAGGGTTAAGGCAGTGCTGGAAAATAATGGTGGCCACACAAAATATTGACACTTTGGGCCCAATTTGGACATTTTCACTTAGGGGTGTACTCACTTTTGTTGCCAGCGGTTTAGACATTAATGGCTGTGTGTTGAGTTATTTTGAGGGGACAGCAAATTTACACTGTTACACAAGCTTTACACTCACTACTTTACATTGTAGCAAAGTGTCATTTCTTCAGTGTTGTCACATGAAAAGATATCATCAAATATTTACACAAATGTGAGTTGTGTACTCACTTTTGTGAGATACTGTGTATATATATAAATACATATTTACATATACAAACACACACACTTCTATGCTGCTCAGATGTCTCTCTCTCTCTCTTGCTCTCTGGCTTGTCATGGGGGTGACCTGAAAGCACAAACAGACACACATAAGTAAACTCAGGCAAATAACACACAGGTGAGAATCATCACGCGTTACCTACCAGTTCAACCTGCCTCCTCTCCATCCACAGCTGATGTGCGACCATGCCCCCACCGCCCAATTCAGACTGGGAGTCATCCGGCCTGCAGCTGACAGGGAGAGGGTATGGGTGGCTGCGTATAACCACACCTGGAGGAGTCTCAATGTGGTGTTCTTTGAAGTCAGTTAGACTGGGTAGAGACAAAAACACATTGGAAAATTCTTCCTGCAACCGGGGAACCAGTGCTCTCTGGGACAGTGAGAGGTGGTTTCCACAGTCGACTGGGCTATATTGGGCCACACTTTTTAGACTTATCTCCGGTCCCAGCTCTTCCCTCTCAGGAACCACCATCACCAGAGTAACAGGAAATTCCTCTCTCCACTGTTTCACTCTCCACTGATTGACGTGGTATATTTGAAGTTAGCAAAACAAACATTTTATCTCCCAGTGCAAATTCCGGCAGCCGAGTACACCTGTTATGCAGCCGGGATTGACTTTCTTGTGCCTGTAGCAAATCTCCTGAGTTAATTGTCTAAATGTGTGGAGTTTTGCTCTCAGGTCAAGAACGTATTGAATTTCACTTTTGCTATTAGATGGTCCCTCCTCCCAATTTTCTCTAATGACATCTAAGACACCATGAGGCTTGTGCCTGTTCAACAACCCTGTGGAGGCTTGTGGGACCTCTCATGCTGCAAATATCAGGGGCTCGTGTCACTTATCCCAATTCTGTGTGACATTGTGAATGAACTTATAAATCTTATTTTTAAGCATTTGATTAAAGCATTTGATGGATTTATCATGCCCTGGTCAGTCAAGGTCTTTTCAGGTTCCTGACTCAGGGGGATCACATAGAAGAGCATCTCTGCAACCTTACATCATGATATGTTTCACAGAGGAACTGATTCCTAATATTGCCTTGCATAATCCACCAGTACTAACACAAAGCAATATCCTCATGTGCACCTTTCTAATGGCCCGAAGAGGTCCATGCCAATTCTTTCAAAGGGGACCTCGGTTAATAATAATGGGTGCAATGGTACTTTTGGGGTGGCCGGTGGATTCACCAGCTGACATTCACGACATGCTGCACACCACCGAAGAACATCACTACAAATGCCCGGCCAATAGAAATGGGTCACAAGATGGTTCAGTGGTTTATCCTGCCCCAAATGCCCAGCCATCAGATTATGGTGAGCTGCCTGGAATAAGAATTCCTAATAGCTCTTTGGGACCAACAATTTGGTAATTTCTGTTTTTGTTTGAGTATTCCGTATTACTCGATATCCTTAATAATGGTAAAATTCAGGTGGGATAGTGCAACATGATTACTCTCGATTACTCTCACTTGGTTGAAGGTGTGCCTCAGGGTCTGGGGATTTCCCCGAGGGGAATCCCTGCCAGGGGTTCAGGGGCAGAGCTCTCCCCACCCTCCGTGTCCCACTGATGCGGTGAGGACATTGAAGGCCCCGGCACCACCTCCCTAGCCAATATGCACATATTTAATGCTGTGGAATATCTCGTGAGAATCATTACACTTTATTTTCCAGTTTGAGCTGTCTCCTCTCCATCCACAGCTGACGCTCAACCACACCCCTGCCGCCACAATATGACTCAGTTGAAATCAAATATCCAGGAGCTGAAATCATACAGTTTGGAGCCTCATACTTTACAACAGAGCCCTCCTTATAAGTTACATTACAACATTCAACCCTACTCAGGGCAAAACCTGATCTTTCCATAGATATTACTAAAAGTGGACTTCACAATGGTGTACTGTGCCCTCCACTAATATTAGCACCCTTGGTAAATATTAGCAAAGAAGGCTGTGAAAAAAAATATTTATTGTTTAAAGTTTTGATATTTTGTTAAAAATATTAACAAAAGTACTCTGCTCTCATTGTTATCAAACAATTGCAAACACAATATATGTTTATCCAAAAAAAAAAAATTGTTAAATCTATGTGTGCCACAATTATTG
Organism: Noturus placidus; assembly: GCA_022414735.1. Classification (NCBI taxonomy): domain Eukaryota; kingdom Metazoa; phylum Chordata; class Actinopteri; order Siluriformes; family Ictaluridae; genus Noturus; species Noturus placidus. The sequence continues at coordinate 10,116 of JAFFST010045072.1, read as the reverse complement.
GCACCCCTATGAATTCATATGAGAAAAATATATTTGAAGTATATTCCCATTGAATTTATTTTTTTTTTTAGTATAACTGGGTGAGTAGGAACAGGAAATTGTTCAATCATGACTTCCTGTTTCACAGGGGTATAAATATGAGGTAACACACAGGCCAAAATCCCTTAGTCATTCATAATAATGGGTAAGACCAATGCATATAGCTGTGATGTGTGGGAAAAGGTTGTTCAGCTTATGTTGAATCACATGTTGCCACATTGATGCCAGATGTGCATAGCCCAAGTCCTGAGTGCAGACACATGAATGACTCCCTGACTAGGACTTATTACAACTTGTGTGGCACACACCGGCAATATGTCCCTCCAATCTGCAGAAGCTGACTCTTCTGTGAGCAAGAGCTGTGATAACATGGGCCAGGTTAGTGAATAGCAGATTGGTGTCTTGTGGGCATTAAAACATGGAACTAGGCTGTGGTGACTTAAAGGTGCCACACGAATGGTCCATTTAGCCATGCTGGATTTTGAAACATGTGCCCTCCTGTGCAGAGCCTCTTTGAAGGGTCCAAAGAGTGGCCCTCTGCAAAGCACATTCTTCAGGGGCAATTTTCACACATCACACAGAGACGATTGTGCTAACCACATCAGGTAAAGTATACAAAGTATGTTATAGGACAGTGGTCCCATTTCTTTAGGCAGGAGGAGCCAGGAGCTTACAGCTTAACTGCTAACCTGCAGTGGACACACTATTGCAACAGAATGTTCGTCCATGGGAGTAACGGATACACCCAGAATAAGTGACCCATTTCTGGAAAACATTTGGTGAAGTGGAGATGGACATTTTTGCCAGTGCTGAGATACCTGGAAAAACCCAGGTTTCCAGAACTGCTTTCACTAGTTGTCCAAACACCCTGGTGGCTTCGTCCCTGAACAAATTTCCCATCTTAAAAGGACTGTGAGTTTTGGCACACTCAGAAAGGTTATCCATGTCTGTGGGACTGAATCAAATGACTACAGTCTAGCATTCCAGGAAACACTCCGTAACAAATAACAAAAGAGCTCTAGCAAATGGGCTTTGTATGCCCTTAAGTGGACACTGTTCTATGAATGTTGTCCCCCCTCATCAGCTGCATCAGGGGAAAAGCAGCTTTACAACTAACCTGCAAATGTGACCTGTTTCCAACTCAATATATTTGTCAAAGCAAACATAATAAAAACTGAGATTTTTATTAAGACTGAGAAATTCCAAATTTATGCTAGACCTTAATTATTTAGTGTAGGATGAATTTAGTGGTCTGAATTGATGGTCACGTTACACAAATGCTTTAGAATGAGGCACACACAAAAACTTAAATAAACCTAGACTTTTCAAATGTTAATGTAGGGTTAGAAAACACAACAGTCTAAATTTTCTGTGCACTGAAAAAAGGGTACTAAACTGTACCTTTCCTTGGGGTGGTACCCTTAAGGAGGCATTTATTGAAACTTTAGTATGTACACGACATGGCCAAACGTATGTGGACACCTGACAATCACACCCATAAGGGCTTGCTGAACATCCCATTCCAAAGATAGTCCCCATTTGCAGCTATAACAGCCTCCACTCTTCTGGGAAAGCTTTCCACTAGATTTTGGAATGTGGCTGTGGGAATTTCTGTCAAAACAGCATTTGTTGTGTTGAAAGAAGGCCTGGGGTGCAGTTGGCATTCCAATATATACCAATGGTGTTCAGTATAGTTTATATCAGGGCTCTGAGCACCTAACTTGAGTTTTTCCACACCAGCCTTGGCAAACCATGTCGTCATTGCCCTCGCTTCATGCACAGTATATTTGTCATGCTTGAACAGGTTTTGGGCTAAGCCTATTAATTTCAGTCAAGGGAAATCTTAATACAGCATACAAGACATTTATAGACAATTGTGTACGTAGGTGGTCAGATGTCCACACACTTTTGGCCACAGAGTGTATTGTTTACCAAGTAATATGTGTATAGTGTAGTTTTAATCTAAAACGTGCCTCGTAAAATGTACACTTTAAATATACAAAAAAAAAAGTGTAACCTTGTAGGTATATTTTCTTTCTCAGAGGGTATCAGAGCATTACTTCTGGCTCTGACAATGCTGACAATTAATATTATCCCTGATTATTCTGAATTTCCATCAAATATACTGACTTGTCCTCAACATGAAGTAAACATTTGGTTCAGAACACTGGGTCTCTAATAAACATGTGAAAAGGTTTTAAAAAAGAAAACACAGAATAAATAATTGGTGTTAGTATACTGCCATCTGCTGAACACAACTTGGTATAACAACGGCTCTTTATATTAGCTATATTATATCCATCCATCCATCCATCTTCAACCGCTTACTCCTTTACAGGGTCACGGGGAACCTGGAGCCTATCCCAGGAGGCATCGGGCACAAGGCGGGGTACACCCTGGACAGGGTGCCAGTCCATCGCAGGGCACAATCACATACACACTCACATTCATACACTACGGACACTTTAGACACGCCAATCAACCTACCATGCATGTCTTTGGACTGGGGGAGGAAACCGGAATACCCGGAGGAAACCATATTAGCTCTATATTATCTAACTACGATAACCAGTTGAAATGAGTTGTGTATATATACTGATTTTACACAATGATAGAGAGATAGATATAGCAACTAGTTGTTATCGTAGTTGTATATAAATAAATAAGACTACAGTTAAAGTTATTCAGTAATGAACCATCACGTGGGAATGATGCCCAGCTGTGTCGTGTAAGTGTAATAAAACGAGAATGTGAAAACAGGTGGCAGGAGGCAAGTAACGCCACGTTTAAAGATTCCGGAAGCGGAAATGACGCTTTTTGTTGTTATCCCGCGCCCACCCCCTCGCCATTGTAGCATGGATGCGAGCGTCTTATCGCCTAGCTACCGTTACAAAGCTATACAGGATTATTTAATTTGCAGGCTAACATATTTTGGTCAAATTTCTGACTTGTGCACAATTTAAAGTTTAAACTGTAGCCGGCTGCGGCGTAGGGTTCTCCAGCACGGGGTTTTGAGACGGACTGTCTAGGCTGCTAGCATAATCAAAATGGCGGACAACGAAGATGAGAGCAATAATACGAACGGCACCGCTTTGACAGAGGCCAGTCCTGGAAGTGTGAGCGGGTGTGAAGCGGGCGTGTCGGCCACCACTAGCTCTCCGCTTGAGAGTGAGAATGGACATGGCGGCGTTAAAGCGGTGCTGAGTGGTGAAGGGGGCGGTGAACAAGGCCTGTCACAGTTAGTAACCATACACAGCGAATCAAGTGCTGACGCCAAAGCTGCTCACGCGCCTTCAGAAGTGATCGGGCAAATTCTAGGCGCTGAGGTCCTGACGTCCTACGTGCAAGCGTCCGATCACGGAGATGACACCATGACTACAGAGTGTACGACAATCAGCAGTGATTTTCTGAGTGCTCTCGGGCCCGCGACCACCATCATTTACGTGCAGCCTGACGGGAGTTTCGTGGAGAGCTCTGGGCTCTCTGTGGAGGAGCAGCAGCAGTTACTGGAGCAGCTGTCCAAACAGCAGCTCGTGCAGGTCACCGGAAACGAAGCGACTCGACTGATCGAGCAGAGCCAGGCACCGGTACCAGCACCCAAACCTATCCAGAGCTCCAAACCCACCGTTATATCCAGTGTGGACGTGCAACAGGTTATCGATCACGTTAACAAGTCGCAGGTGCGCGCGCAGGCTGAGCTGACCCGCTCCCACACCGTGACCCCTAAAATCCTACAGAGGAGCGTCCAAGCTCAGACTCCCTCGTATATAACTCTGGAGCCAGGGAGTGTCATTTCCGGACAGCTGACGACCACGTTACAGCCCCAGCCGTTTACTCTCGTGCAGAACGCATCACAGCAGCTACAGAGTGTGGCCAAACAGGTGGCACTTCATCAGTCACAGAACGGAGCACCACCCCTTCAGCAAAAGGTAAGGCTTCTCTAAAGAACTACAAACCCTCTACTGCAGGGGTCTTCAACGTTTTCCAGGCCAAGGACCCCCAAACTGATGGCGAGATGGAGCGGGGACCCCCTAATTGTATGAAATACTGTTATATAAAACTGGTACCAAAACTTTCGCGACCCCCATGCAGTACCTCCGCGGACCCCCTAGTGGTCGCGGACCCCCTGTTGAAGACATCCACTCTACTGTAAGCAGGGGACTCAAAGGTACAAAAACTGACCTGTGGCCGAGCGCACTAACTTCTCAAGGGGTCCAAAATACCTACCGATGACCCTGATCTGATCGTACATATACACATGTGTACGTTCATTCTTCTTCAGAAACTGTTTTATCCAGGTATGGGTCAGAATGAATCCACGGACGGTTCAGGGAACACACCATGAATGGGACAGCAGTTCATTACAGGGCACCATTCACGCTTTCTCTTTCACACATTCGCACTTTTAGAGCAGCCAATCCACCATGTTTTTCGGAGGTAACCGGTGGACCCGGAGGAATACACACAGACTTGAGCTCAGGATCCAACTGGAGCGATGAGCAAGTGATGTTACCTGCTGAACCACCATGCTGCCCCACATGTGTACAATATAATGAAATATGTTCCCTCCCATAACCTAGTTCGGTAGGAAGCAGAGCTCAGTGACGTTGCAGCAGTTAGTGCTAAATTAAATTTCATTAATATTATTATGAGTTAAAGAGACATGGGTGCAGGAACAATGTGTGTGTTTATGGTTAGTCGCTGAAATGTGCGCTGGTTTTGAGTCTTGATTTGTCAGTAGTTTAGTTATAGTCTTGACTATTTTGCATTATGTTGCATTTTCCTGCACGGTGCAGATTATTGTCCTGGTGGTGAGTGCACAAATTCACAGAGAATCCAAAGAAGGCTCCCAAACTGTGTCCCAAACTGCATTATGCATGCTATGTATCAAAAAGTAATTACTAGTCTCCTAATATTCGCTAGCTAGCTAAAATATAAGATCTCGTTAAAGGGAAAAGGTTTGTGCTGATCATGTTTTCAATCAACTTTGATTTTTAACAAAAAATGTCCTATACACTGTAGCTTTAAAGGGCATAATTCTGATTTAATGCTTGTAGGTTAAACTCTAAAATATTTTTATCTTTGAATCTCCAGCTAGGTGAACCCATCCACATACAAGTACAGGCTCCACCGAAGCAGGAAATCAAGCAACGTCAGGCTGCTCCCATCACCATCATCCAGCCTCAAAACCTGCCAGTAAGCCAGTCTGTGGTGAAAGTCTCCACCGTAGGCACAGTCAGTACTCCACAGATTATCCACATCACACCCGTGCCTGGCCAGCAGCAATATCTCTTTCAGAATCCAGGAGAACCTCCCATTCAATTTCTCCTTCAGAAACCGGCTCCTGTTGTTAGCAGCATTTCAGTTCCGATTGTGCATAAAGTCCAAGCTCCTGCCACTTCCTCTAACTCGGTCACTACCATAAAGAGTCCTGCAGCCAAGCCAGCCACGGTCTCCATCCATCCCACCTTGATTTTAACCCCTTCCCCTAGTGTTTCATCCACGACCACCAAGGTATTAACTCCGCCCACTAAGGCCACAACAGTGGTCAGTAAGGTTTCGGCTCCAGCCGTTGAAAAAGAGAAACCCAAAGTGAAGAACCGCCAGAAAAGGCCTCTGAAAATCCAGACACGCTCTGGCCGAGTGTCTCGGCCACCAAAGCATAAAGTAAAGGACTACAAGTTCATCAAAACTGAGGACTTGGCTGAGAGCCATCAGTCAGATTCTGATGACTACTCTGAAATCAGCGTGGAAGACGAAGAGGGCAATGAAGGCAAGAAGAAGACTGATGTTGATGGTTTGTCCCTTCGCAGCAAAGCTTTTAAATGTGAAACATGTGTGAAGTCCTACATAGGCATTGCAGGATTGAACAGACACTATAAACTCAATCCCACTCATGACAAAAGCCAGACATCAACTCCTGCTGTGAAGGAAGACGCCAAACCCACAGAAGAGTGCAAACAGACTGCAGTGGCTAAAACAAGTCCTGTGAAGGAAGCCATGACTCAAAAAGTTAAGATGTCACTTCTTTACCTATGCATACAGATAGGAGAATTTAAAATCCCCCCCCCCCCCCCTGC
>JAFFST010045071.1:40036-73801 GCA_022414735.1 Noturus placidus | reverse complement strand
GCGGGGCTCGAACCCTGGACTATATGTCCCCATTTAATGAACCCTGCCAACGGATCTGTCTTTTCTTCATCTATTCTATTTATTTATGTCTATTCCATTTTAATATAATTATGTTTGTTAAGTGAAATAGGTGTGTCCCCTCCAGTTGGACACTTGGTTGCGCCCATACTCAACACAAGTTTGTTGATCTAACAGCAGAACATACGAGCTTTTATTCAGTAAGTAACTAGATACCTAAATAGTAGGTAACTTTATTTTAGTATAGAAGGCATCACACCATGGCTTGGTTTGTTCTTAACAACGTCAATTAACTGTTGATATTTGCACAGCCACGAAGTAGGCAAGGCTAACGTCACTTCCGGTTTGACCATTATGGTTACATTCACTTGAATATCCTCCCACAGAGTTCACTGTGAACCTTCACGTTGTGACAGAAAAATAAATGTGAGTGAAAGTTGCACAGCATGGGTTAAGGATAACTAAGTGGACCCCCCCCATGTCTTTACCATGGTTAAGGATAACTAAGTGGACCCCCCCCCCCATGTCTTTACCATGGTTACGCCCTTGGAAGCAACATGAATGAAATGGCTAGCTAGTTTAGACAAAGGAAATGCTGCACAAGCGAGCATGCGACTAATACAGCTAGTTAACTAGCATTCTCTAGTCCAATTCAAACGTAACAGCACATCTCTAAAAACATTCTCATGTAAGCCTGAGCTTGTGAATACACAGGGCTCTGGAGCTCGCTAATGCAACATTACTGGGTATCTATTGTTTGGATTTCATGGAGATATAGCAGTTCCTCACCTCTTTTGATGTCATCGTCTCTCTTCCGGTGAAGCAAAGGCTGCTCATAATCATCAGTTTCTGTGTCTGATGCTACGCGGTCCATCGCTCGCAGTCAATCGAAAATGTTTACTACCCAGACATCGATGATCGCGTGTTGACGTGTAAATGACACCGTGTGGGCGTGGCTTCATTCACAAATAGCTATCATTGGTTCGTACACTGTCATGTACCGCCCCTTTACGAAACGTCACATAAGGGTGTGTCACTAAACTAGCGTGATGATGACTGAAGCGAAATATGATACTTTCGTCTTTCTGCATATATAAACAGAATACACTGTATGGGCAAAAGTATGTGGACACCTGTCCATTACAACTATGCGAGCTTATTGGACATCCCATTCCAAAAACCATGGGCATTATTATGGAATTGCCCCCCTTCCATTGTGGCAATAGCAGCCTCCACCCTTCTGGGCAGACTTTCTACAAGATTTTGGAGTTTGTCTGTGGGAATTTGTACTCATCCTGTTAAAAGAGCATTTGTGAGGTCAGGCACTGATGTTGGACGAGAAGGTCTGACTCGCAATTAACGCTCCAATTCATCCTAATGGGGTTGAGGTTGGGACTTTGTACAACCCAAGTTCCTCCACACCAGACTCCTCAAAACATATCTTTATGGACATCACTTTGTGCACAGGTCAAGCTGGAACATGATGGAACATTCCCCAAATGATCTTTATTATTATTATTATTATTATTAATAATTTATTTTATTTTTTTAAGTTTAATGCATTAAAATTAACCTTCACTGGACCTAAGTGACCGAGCTCAAACCCTGATAAACAGCCCCAGACCATTATCCCTCACCCAAAATGTTTACTGATAGCACTATGCATTCCGGTATCTAGCATTCTCCTGGCATCTGCAAAACCAAGATTCGTCCATCGGGCTGCCACATAGTGAATTCATGATCCATCACTCCAGAGATCATGTTTCTACTGCTCCATACTCCAGTAGCAGAGTGCTTTACACCACTCCAGCTGACACCTGCTATTGCACATAGTGAAATAGCAGTATTGGCTTTAGGTACATTCATATGCATGCACACTACTTGGTTAAATCTATCAAAATTGACCATTCTAATTGCTGTTTTGAGAAGGCACATTTTAAAGGTCACATGGTTTCTATCAGTTTGTGTGCCTACAAACATGTTGAGGGGGAAAAAAACTCAAATATGTCAAATCTTTCTCCATCTCATCAATTTGTTTGGTTTGCAAACCATAAAAAGAAAAAGAAAAATGCACCTAAAGGCCACTGGATGGCGTTAAAGGAACTCCAAGAAAATCTGCAAACAGACAATCCGTTCTCAAGAATTTACTGATTTAGACGTTTGGCTTGAAGTGTTTGAGGCATTTGGCAGGGATAAGTATAAACATGTTTTGGTGGAATAAATGTGTGATTTAATCACTATTTACCAGAATCAGATTTTTCCAGTCACTTATCTTAATAAGCATGTGAAGGCACATCATGAGAAAGTCTAAAAAAAAAAAAAAAAAAAAGAATAAAAAAAAACTCCTTTGCTATCTCTCCTATGGTACACACATTTGGGAATTTTCCCTATTCAAAACATAGAGCCAGCAAACAGTGTTCAGAGTTGAGTAGCATCCCTTCTTCAATATAATTACTTTATAAACTACTAACATTTACGGTATCTCAGAAGTGAGTACACCCCTCACATTTTTGTAAATATTTGATTATATCTTTTCATGTGACAGCACTGAAGAAATGCCACTTTACTACAATGTAAAGTAGTGAGTGTTCAGCTTGTGTATGAGTGTAAATTTGCTGTCCCCTCAAAATAACTCACACACAGCCATTAATGTCTAAACCACTGGCAACAAAATTGAGTACACCCATAAGTGAAAATGTCCAAATTGGGCCCAATTAGCCATTTTCCCTCCCCAGTGTCATGTGACTTGTTAGTGTTACAAGGTCCCAGGTGTGAATGGGAAACAGGTGTGTTAAATTTGTTGTCATTGCTCTCACACTCCCTCATACTGGTCACTGGAAGTTCAACATGGAACCTCATGGCAAAGAACTGAGGATCTAAAAAAATAAAAATAAAGAATTGTTGCTCTACATAAACATGGCCTAGGTTATAAGAAGATTGCCAGGACCCTGACACTGAGCTGCAGCACTGTGGCAAAGACCAAACAGTGGTTTAACAGAACAGGTTCCACTCAGAACAGACCTCACTATGGTTGAACAAAGTAGTTGAATGCACATGCTCAGCGTCGTATCCAGAGGTTGTGTTTGGGAAATGGACATATGAGTGCTGCCAGCATTGCTGCAGAGGTTGAAGGGGTCAGTCTGTCAGTGCTCAGACCATACACTGAACACTGCATCAAATTGGTCTGCATGGCTGTCGTCCCAGAAGGAAGCCTCTTCTAAAGATTATGCACAAAAAAAAAACTGTTTGCTGAAGACAAGCAGACTAAGGACATGGATTACTTCAACCATGTCCTGTGGTCTGATGAGACCAAGATAAACTTATTTGGTTCAGATGGTGTCAAGCGTGTTTGGCAGCAACCAGGTGAGGAGTACAAAGACAAGTGTGTCTTGCCTACAGTCTAGCACGGTGGTGGGAGTGTCATGATCTGGGGCTACATGAGTGCTGCCAGCACTGGGGAGCAACAGTTCACTGAAGGAACCATGATCAGTATGCAGTATTCCAGCATGATCACGACCCCAAACATTTTCACTTAGGGGTGTACTCACTTTTGTTGCCAGCGGTTTAGACATTAATGGCTGTGTGTGTGTTATTTTGAGAGGACAGTAAATTGACACTGTCACACAAGCTGTACACTCACTACTTTACATTGTAGCAAAATGTTATTTCTTCAGTGTTGTCACATGAAAAGATCAAATATTTACAAAAATCTGAGGGGTGTGAGATACTGTAATTTAAGTGGGTCCTTAAACATTTGGGAGACTGAAAGACCGATTATGTCAATTGTTTTTTTGCAGTTAGTAGATTGGCTATGCTAACTTGCCCCAAGTGTGAAAAACATCCAAATGTGTGTTTTTTTTTTTTTGTTAATGGAATAGCATCTGATCCAAAGTTACAGGAGATGAATTGATGAAAGAGAGATAAAAAAAAAAAGAGACAGAAGTGTATATATTCTTATTTTATTGTGTGCAAAATATTGTTCATGAATAAATGCCACATACAAAACTTACGCTTATGGGAGTGCTAGTAGTGAAACATTTTAAAACATTTGAATTAAGGTTTTCTTCCCCCCACCAAAAAATAAAATAAATCTGTGATAAATCCCTGCACAGATCACATAAATATATATGTATCAACCATAAAATATCTAGTTAAAAAAAATTACATTATACATTTAGACTTGAAAATGACAATTTAACATCATTTCTTGTGTTTTTCCTGATGCCCATGACGTGTTTCTGCCAATGCTACAGGGGTTAGCGTATTGCATTGATCTGGTCTCATTTTACCAGACAGCCTACTTATCAGTCTTTAACATTTATACTATGGATGTCCAGACATAAAAAAAAAAAAAATATTATTTTTTAAATGCACAGCACTTTAACAGGAAACCACACACTTGGTAAATCTTTGTAGTTAGGCATAAACTTATGATAAACAAAACAAAACAAAAAAAAAAAACCCACAATTTAGTCAATTGTTCCCTGATCAGAATTTACAGTAAAATGTGTATAAAATCCACTGCTTGAGATGTTCTTCCATTGAATGTAATCCCATTCTTTTATTACCTTCCAGATAATCCTTTCTAATTTCTTTATATTCTATTCCTGTAATCTGCTCACTCTCAAACAACCTTCCTGTTACACTGCACACTTTCAGAAACTTGCCAGCAAGGACCATAAACCACTGAGATGCAGCTCAGAATTATTCACACACAAGCCTTTAGCTTGTCAGTAGTACAGTATTCTACAACTTGGATTCAAGATTTTATTTATATACATCTTCATTCCAAAAGTGTTTTATAAATTAACAGGGATGGGAGCTTAAACATGTTTGTGGATTACGGATTAACTACCAGCGCTGACTCATGATTTCATTAATACAAAAACACATTATAAAACATCACTGGCAACACTGCCTGCTTCTTAGTTGATATTCTTAACCGACAACTGCATGCATTATTATACTAATTATTTTTTCATACATAAAAAAGAAAGCAGTTTACCAGCAACTGCATAAAAATTGTTTTAAAAAATGTTAATTAGTTTTTCAGTATATAAAAATGTAAAGTGTAAAGTCTGATATAGATATCTATTCCTTCATGTCCTTGGCAGTAGAGTTGCTCATATTACACGACATGTCGGACTGTGGGCTAAGCAGCTTCCTGAAGCCAGCCACAATATGAGCATTAGCAGGCTATTTAAAACATATCAAGTACCTTTTGCCCTTTAAAAAAGAGCAGTCATATAGAGCACTGCATTATTTATACTGAAGCTGTATAGAAAATCCTCAGCAAAGAGAACCTTTAAACAGCTATTAAATAGGCCTTGCTCCATTATGAACATGCACATTCATAGTGAACGTTTGTATTGTATACAACATAAAAGTAGCTTCCTCAAATGTGATGCTCACGTTCCAGTTCCTAAAAGATTAAAAAAAGACAAAGAAGAGCTGAAAATGCAGCATCTGTCAGACACATCCTTCCTTCCTTCTTTTCCTCAGGGCACAGCATCATTTTCCGTTTCCTTCAGATGCAAACATTTCCAAAACAGCACTATTGGCTTTGAGGTGCTGTGAAAAATTGCAGTAATTAGATAAGAGAAGAAATGCAGGCTTTAGAAGCTTTGGGCTCAGACAGGTACTGCGTTGCCATTGAATTCGTCTGCTGGAGCAGTGAGGCTGAGGTTCTGGATTCGGCGGTAGATGAAGTAAAACGCCTGAATCTGCGGGCGACTGTGCAGCTCTGCTTTGATCTTCTGTGGGTGTGTGTCTGGGGCCAGCTGCTGCGTGCTCTCCTCAGTCAGCAGGAACAGGGCATGGTTGTCAGGGTCATGCACCTTGAACTTTAGAGCACATAACTGACACACCTCCTCTGTGGTGGCGTATGGTCGCACCTGCAGAGTTTTAGCTGTACAACCGCTGTCTGGTTCCTGGAGTGCCACTCTTAGGTAATTCTACACACAAAGAGAAAGAGACATTAGTTTTCCAAATAGCACCACAAAACAAGTGATTAGTAATCTATAAACCAATTCATAATAAATTATAATAAATAAAAATACCTTTTTAAAAAGATATATATATATATATATATATATATAGATAGATAGATAGATAGGTGGGCGAAATGTCAAAAATATATCACCATCCTTGAAGACAACTTTATGATAGACGATACGCATCACTGTGTCAAGCTTTGTCTTGGCAAATAAATAAATAATAAAAAATACACACACACACACTTTGTACATTTAGTATATTTAGTAATTATACATACTATGCATATATACTACTTATATTGTTTAGACTTGTACTTAAAATTTAACTCCGCTTAGGAAACGTGTGATGTGCACCAACTACACCACAACAAATTCCTTGTATGTGCTAAAAACAGTACTTGGCAATAAAACCCTTTTCTGATTCTGATACATGCATATATATATATATATATATATATATATACACACACACATGTCACAATATGTAATGACATCTGTATGATAGAAGATGCAAGATGCATCGTGATGTATAGATTCGCTTTCAAACTACTGGCATAGCAGTAGTGTTAAATTAAAAACCGAGTTAATTATATCATTTAGTGTCTACCAAAAGAAATTATTTAACACAGACAAGGAGGAAAAGTGAAAAGAAACCTGTAAATAAAAAATGGTCTTAAACAGGTGACATTTTAAAGGAAAAGATTAAAAACTGTATCAAACTTTACCATCTAATAATCAGCTTTCAGAGTTTTCAACAAAAACATCTTTAAAAAATATATAGTGATATGTGTCATCGCAGAAAAATGTATTATGGTGTAATTGATCACAAAGTCAATATTACATCATCATATTGCCCAGTCCTACTCCAAGTCATTTATGTCTCACAGAACAGATAGATTTCTATTTTAATTACCGTATTTCAATCCTCACCAGATTAGTGAGATGTACAATGTAATTGAAGTAAAAACACAATCCACTTCATTTTATATGCTGTTTAGTTACTAAACCTGTTCTTTTTGGTTACCGTTTCAGTGAACTGGGATGTAATTGTACCTACATAACTTTAGCTGTCCACACCCCCTACCTTGAATGCAAGGTCACTAAAGTTCACAGACGTGTGTTGCTTTGGTGTCATTTCTGTATTATAGGGTAAATCATTGATCTAGGATAGTGACGTGATATTTTTGACGTACTGACCACTTTGTCGAACATCTCACAATACTTTCAATACGTTTTCTGAATCCAAAAGCACTTTTTGCAGGGAAGTGAGTAAGTTAGTGCTCTTCATAATAACAAATCTCTCCCAAACACAAACGATAAAATTCGACCCTGACCTACAATTACAAAATGAGTCATGTGGAGTACGTGGCGAGTGCGTGGCGAGTGCGTCACCTGAAAGTCGTCCACGGATGGTGTACTGCGCTGAGCTGTGCGTCTACGGTGCCACTGGTGGAGTGTGTTATGGGTTTCTGAGCTCAGCACCCGTGCAGCCTGCTCTTCCTGGAAGTTTTTAATGAGAGACATGGCTCCATATGCACTTGTCAAGTAATATCCACCTACAAAGAAGAGAAAATTCCAATTTTAACTTTAAAAAAAAAAAAAAAAACAATGTTCAGCTTAGCTACAATGACTAAATAGTGCTTTTTGGCTGTGGCGTCTTGCTTATGAATCAATAGTGAGTGATTGAGTGTGTGAGGTACCTTCTCCATGTAGCAGAGAGGGATCCAGTAGCTCCATCATGTACTGAATCTCTGTGTCCAGCTCAGGCATGTCACATTGAGCCAACACATATGTCAGCATGGGTAAGAAGTCATCCGCCCCGTACATTCTCCCTAAAATTCCACACCATATTAAAACTTCATCGATATAAAAAACATGGTTGTAGTCCTATTACACTATTTCTTACCTGAATTGTCTTCCATGATAGTATAAATGAGCTTGCAGACACGGAGCAGTAGTGACACTTTTTTCTCAGGTGAGTACATCTTGCTCATATTGTGGAACTTTTGACGAATCTTCTCTATGGCCACAGGGTCTGGTGGCATGGCTCCTTCTACACCCATCTCTTGTGGCTGTTTGGTTTTGGCCAATGCCAGGTTCTCCTTCAGCTGCTGCCAGTCTCCGCTGCTCACCTGGAAGTTGTGTAGAGCCGCCTCCACCACAGACTTCAGAGGCTTCAGGATACATTTGTGCATGGCTTTCTCCAGTACCTGATCTGAGAAGGGGATAGAAGAGTTGGTTAGAAATGGTCAGCACACGCACACGTAATGATTATAAAAGAAAATAACTGCTGCAGCTGTTTAGAGTATGATACGGGAACCTCTCCCACACACATGAAAAGTGTTGAATTATTCAGTGGAATCACATATTATATATGATAAATAAATATGCAAAATAATTACACCACTTTAAAACCAAAAAGGGGTTTTCCCCCCACTATATCGATATGACACTAGGAGCTGTATTTAGAAGTGTTGAAAACAGATATAGTTGTGGCTAGAGGGAGGGAGAGAGAGAGAGAGAGAGAGACCTCCCACAGAGATAAAATTACATTTCCTTTTCAGGAAAAAGGGGGAATACATTCACTCAACATTTCCACAGTTTATTCTCCAAAACATTTCACAGAACAGTTTAGCTGTGCATTAAAACACCTCCAGTAGACATTATTTACCTCTCTAGGATTGTGCAAAGCTGTTCAAAGCTCATGACTATATTGCAGAAGGGAGTCATCATGCACTGGAAGTTAAACCACAAGGCTCTAGTACTTAATGTATAACTGCCTACTCAGACTACCAGGAATGCTGACTGTGAAGCAAAATGTCCTCCAGTTGGCTTAATATTCACTTCTTCACTAGGGAAGTAAATGTTCCTTGGTCAGTTTTCAGGCATGTGATGTTTCTTCTCTCTCTCTCTCCTTCCCCACTCTGCAGAGAACCAGATGATGTCATGTCTGTGATACCAATAGCTTTTGAATATAAGCTAGTATAGAACAATGCACCCTCATTGCTCAATACATTTCATGCATGTTTGCTACAGTATGCATTGTGGGACATTAAAACTTTACATCTCTAAATATTCAAACAGGAGCTTTACTTAACAAGGTGCAGTAGTAATTTTTTTTCCTTACTTCTACAATTAACCTGGAAGATACGTATAACATGAACACAAAAACAACGATGGATTAAGAACTGGTAGTGGCCTTAACAAGTAGCTGAGAAAACATGTATGGAAAATGTGCCTATTGCTAGTCATTTTATAGACATTCTACAAGCCACTGCCACGTAAAACAACCCCTCCCCCTTTATAATAAGCATAATTTAACATTCATTAGAAATGCCCAAGGCTGGGAAACATGTATGCATTCAACAGCTGTTCTAATTGCAATTATAATCAGATACATATGCTAATTAAGACACATACAATCTTCCATAATGCCACAGCAATCATTTTAATACATTTAAATCATAAAGTCACTGACATTTCTAAAATGTATTCATTATTCACATCATGTTACAACTTTAGTTGATAGTCTTGTTCCATGTGTCGGCATTAACTCAAACACAGGGAAAATATTATAATAAATGTAAACTGGCATTTCCTACATGTAACCTGACATTTTATAGGAGTTATGAAAGTGTTTGTGCAACTCTCTGTTGTCTGTGCCTGAGGCATGCACAGTAAATGCACTGTCTGTTAGTTATGAGGGGGAGAGAAACATACAGCTCCATATACCCAGGCTGCCTTGCCCATGCTTTTCGCATACAAAACATGGTGGGTGTTCATGAAGCCCGAAGCTTTGTGCAGCAAGCATTGTGGCAGCCACTCCATATGTATTCAATTTGCACCATATATCTGAGGAATCCGCAGGAATGAGATATCTTTTCACCCCACTAAAACAGCATTTGTGTGTCTGATTATTTCCAGTAAACAAAAAAAAAAATCAACTGGATGAAATTTTGCAGTCAAGGTGACCAGACCTGTATTATCAAGGAACAGGTTCTACACTTAGAAATAACATGTCTGCTTACACAAATCCTCAGACATAAAAGAGGCATGCAGTCAAGTGAATTAAAAACTCAATTCAAGTGAATTTCTGTCTCACAATATGCAGAAAGGGTAACAGACATTTATTGATGTATGGACAACATTTCAGTTGTCCATACATCAATAAAAATGTCATTTAGATCCTAATGTTGCTGAATGAGAGCAGCCTTGTTGTGCACAGACTGTAACAGATAGGACAAATAAGAGACAGAGCTCATGGGAAAAGAACACAGACTTGGATCAGCAATAAGTCAAGGCCAGCCTGAGCCTGGGAGGCTGTCCTCTACTGCGTGCAAACTTTTGCCACAACAACGACCGAACAACCCCCCCCAAACTAGCTCCACAGTCCAAAGCAGGAAAACAAGCCACAGGCTTATAGAGAAGAGAAGTGAATCCACTGAAGCCTCCCACACAAAAATTAAACAGGCCATCGTAGTGAAATATGGCCACAAGTTGCGTCATTCTCCAACACACTGAGACGCACAAAGAGTAAAAAATCCCCTCATTGTTTGCGTGAATCTTCAGTTCCTTGACACCTTTCATTTGTTCCAAAAGGATATTTACCCCACCTAATTCAGTTTCTATTCTTGCATCTACATTTTGGGAAGCCCTCAAAACCTTGTCAGCATACAGGAAACAGGCTTCCTGATCCATCTCAAGAGCAAGATACATCTTCTCCTGCTATCAACAAGAAGCAAGTTAAATAAACAAATATGAGGAACATCTCTCTCCCAACTTAAAATAGCCTTTGGAGAGGAGACGGCTTTATCTGAGCAGTTAACCCCCTGGTTTTGTATCTGCGAAGCCTAGGTGATGTGACTGCACTTGCGCACATGAAAAATCCTTGTTG
Organism: Noturus placidus; assembly: GCA_022414735.1. Taxonomy (NCBI): domain Eukaryota; kingdom Metazoa; phylum Chordata; class Actinopteri; order Siluriformes; family Ictaluridae; genus Noturus; species Noturus placidus. Next base: position 62,893 of record JAFFST010045071.1, on the reverse strand, counting down.
TTCACATGCATCCTATACAAAAACCGAATGAGAAATAGAAAACAAATGTCCTTTTGTGTCGTCTCACTACATTCTCGACTTACATCCACCTACCCATTTACTAATAGGTCACAGTCAACAAGTAAGAGGGGCTGCCTCAAAAGCGCTAGCAGGGATTGGTGGAGAGCACACTGCAGGGGCAGGAGACACTAGCCCACTTGGCTGGAGAGATGTGCACAAAACATCTGGAGTGAAACATTTATTGGATAGCCGACTGTTTATGCACGAAGAGAAACGGAACTGGATTACACAATGTTCCTGTTGAACTCAAAACAAGTTAGAATCGAAAGCAAAATAAGGGGGGGGGGGGGGGGGGGGAGAGAGTGTACCCCTACCCCACTTCAGTTGCAAAAATATGAATGAGCAGCTTTCAGATCTGGACAACATTACAACAGATAAAGGCTTTTAGATACAAAAGAAAAACTAAGAGCTCATGGAAAAGAAAAGTCTGCTTTCACATGAATTTACCTGTCGGCCTGTCGCAACTTTCGCCTACACAGCTCATATACTAAAACTTAGTATCCAAATATAACACATGCAGTTCTGTTAGGACTTGCATTATGAGCACACAGATTTACTGGAAGATGAGTAATATGAAACCAGCTAGCAAAAACATTCCAAACAGTTGAACACATCACAGCAGGTGCATCTGAAAGCACAATAAGTTGGTACTTAGGATTTAACTGTCTATAAATCAGTTTCTCCATAATAAATAAGTCAGTGTTTCTGTTGCTTCTACATTTTTTTATCTTGATGGTGGATTTCAGTCAGTCGCAGATATATCATTCTGTAGCTATACTGCAGGCAGTGCTTTTTAAAGTTTCAAGAAAACACATTTTATAAAGAAAAATATTATTCAATATGTCATTAACCAAAAGCTCTTCTTCACATTGGTAAAATGTGTACATTATTTACTAGATATAGTCATGAAAACTACAGACTTTCCTCTATTTGTCCGATGTTGCATAAAAGTGAAAATTAGAAAACTGCATTTAAAGACATCATTCCAATTCCACCGAAAGACACCTCACCTACCTCTACACTTATAACCTGGAGAAACATCGTTACTGCCAAATTTGAAAGAATTACACAAATCACCATCCACATCAGCCTCTGTTTCATCGACTGAGCAAAAACCTTGTAGCAATTAAAATATGAAAACACAGAGTCATCTCTTCTGTAACTGATCGTTGTCTATTAACATTAGCAAGAAAATAAACACTGATTAATTCAGTGAGTTCTTGTTAGTAATATTTTTATTAGGTATTATTTGTCTACAGCAATCTTTATCCAACGAGTAGATCAACTTTGCCCAAACAACTTGATCAAATCAAGATCCTTCCATTGCGTGAGAAGAGCATTCTTGGCTAGCAAGGTTTTAGACTTCTTTAGGTAGACTGACTGCATTTACCAATGCGGTTGTTAAACTAGCTCCGTACCCAAAATCTTTGCAGGCAGAAAGCCGAGCCAAGGTTAAAAAGTAGATTAAGTCAAGAAAAAGATCAAAGAGTCAGTTAAACATATTTATGTTTTCTTAACATACTAAGATACTGGCAAAGTCAAAGTATATTACTGAGAGAAAAACACAATTTTGGCCAAAACACAAATTTGAAAAATATATATTTTTGACTATTTAGCAGAATTCAGCCACAGTGACAAGCAACAGGCTTTCCCAGACCATAATGCATATGCCAGATGTTTGTTATAATATCTACTAACTAATTATTTGTTGACAACAGACTCTTACACTGGCCATTATTTACAAAAGCTTGATTTAACATACCTTATTAAGTTAAACAAATATGGGAGCATTTCGTTGTAAAATACATCAGAGAAAGGAGACAGAGGAGACAGGTAGCTAACAGACAGTGACTGGCAGGAGGAGATTGGTATGAGTGATGGGGAAATACATTTACGTGTAGTTGAGTGGGGAAATTATTTCGCATGTATTTTCAATTGTCTGAATTATTCAGTTTGCTTTGCACTGAATCATCATTTTGATTGCCATGTTATAAATATGTTGGAATGGATATAGTGTCCTTACCAATCTGGTCCTCTGGAATGAGTGACTCAATGGGAGGGTTGAGCTCCGAGCTCTGCAGCAGGTAGGATTTCATTTGAGTCATGAACTGTCGGACAGTCTGCAGCAGCTCAATGCCCGATTCATGGCAGCTGCAATTCTCCTGCATGAAACTCATGTAGTCCTGCACCAGGCAGCCAAAGTATGTGTTTTTGTTCTGGGATTGCTCTACAATCCTTTTCACTGCTCTTTTCTCAGGTGTCATGAGCGAATTAAAGACGCTGCTGACCTTACGCAGATGTCCTTTGAGTGCCCGTGGCAGCACAAACGTGCCAGTGCTGTGCCGCTTCTTGGACTTGAAGGGTGGCTCGATTCTCAGCTCCTGATCACTCTCCACACTGACGCCATCATCATCCTCCTCCTCTAGGCTGCTGTCAGCTCTGGAGGGGCTGGCTGCTGAGGGCAGTGTGAAGCTGTGAGTGTAATCCAAAGAGTCAGAGGAGGAGGTGGAGATGCTAATGTCACTGAGTCTCTCTCGCCCTATGGGGCTGCCCTCTTCTGCAGGGCTTCTGCTCTCCATGGCTGCATTCCTTAGTGCCTGTTTGGCCAGGCTTTGAGACACTGCCTGCTCGATGAACTGGTCCTCCATTGCTTGGTTGCTGGGAGCTCTACTTCCATGGCAAGATGGCACAGGAATGGGTGAGCTGAGGCTGAGTGACGAGGGTGAAAGGCTGAGGGAGCTGAACGAGGTACTCAGGCGCCCCAGCAGGCCTGTTTTCTCCTGGGGCATTTTGATCCAGCTAACGCCAGTCTCAGGCATGCTCTTCTGCTTGATTGGAACGGCTGGTCTACTCGGGATGGTGCGGGGTGGAGGTGGTCGAGGTGGAGGGGAGCGGGACAAACTTTCTCCTCTATTTACGCCGTTATTTCTAGTGTAGTCTTTGCTGATGGCACGGCGAAGGATGCTTTGAGGCCTTGTATGGCTTTTGACCGGAGTAGAGAAGCTGCTGCTGTGTGAAAGTGCACAGTTTTCTCCAGATAATGCTGAGGTCACAATCTCTGTGGAAACAGATTCAGAGCGGTGTGTCTGTAGGAATAGAGGGTTGATGAAGCACAGAGCCCCATTTGATTGACTGCACTCCAATTGGGATGGAGTTCGAGTGCGTGGGACAGTTGTCAAATCTGCCTGCTTCACTCCTTGCTGAACAGCTGATCCATCAGGCACAGAGCTCTTCTTCTTTTGACACAACTTAGAGTCCCAGAATCCTAAAGGAAATGAAGAGAGCCAATAGTCAAATCCACAATGTCATTGTGTAACAAAGTTTTAAAGTAAAAAAAGGCAAAAAAGTATTATATTAAAGTATGCTCTACTCATAAAAGGCAATAAAAAAAGCTGGTTATGCCCAAGTCAGGACATATTTGCTTACTTGATGAAAAAATGTTATTTCAGCAAAATTAATAATAATAATAATAATAATAATAATAATAATAATAATAATATTTGAAAAAAACCTACTGTCCAACTTAAGTAAAAAAACAAATGAATCATACAATGTCAAAAACACACATACTATTCTCATAAACAAACACAACTATCCCACAGTGCAAATAGTAAAAGCTGAATCGGAAGACTGGCCAAAGAAAAAGCAGTAATGAAAAGAGAAATGAGTAAAGAAAACATGTTAGTTATAATAGTATCAAGGACTAAAACCCACACTTACAGGAATTAAGCAAAACTCTTGTCCGTTTCTTTCAGAGGGAACGATTAAAAATATAGCTCCTAGCTCATAGCTCCAACTCAGTGTTTGGAAACAGGAGTGCGGTTCACACACATACTGAATGGTATGAGTAATGCATACTGGAGAGTTGGTGGGAGGAGCGCAGACACTGCTGCTCTCTCCTCCCACTTTTTCTAATGCATTCTAAAGGCTGCCCCTTCAGATGTGTTCCACTCACCCTATATGCAAAACAGATTTTTTTTTTCACCTTTGTCAAAATGGAGACATTCTTCTACCAATATGCACACTACTACATTCTTCAAACCAGAGAATGCACACTACTTCCATCTTTACTGATAACCACATTCAACTCATTGATATAAAACTAAAGGTCAAACAGGTTTGAGATGATCAGTTCCTCAGATGTGAAACACCTGGGTGGTATGTGTGGTTCAATCACACACGCAATCTTTATGTAAATTACAAAACAGTTATAAAAGCAATTATCTTCTAAAACGTTTGCTAGGTTTTTCCTTACTCTGCTCTATTTTTCCTCTCGGCTTTCCCTCTAGTGTCCTCAGTCCCCCCTGAAATTTCCCACTCAGCATAAGCCAGGCTGAAACCTGACCGGCACCACCTAGATCCCGAATTTCATCAAATACTCTAGGTGGGGCCCATTTTGGCAATGATCCCAGCATGAAAATGTCTGTTTTGCCTGCAGTAAGCCATGCTGTTCTGGTCTGTAAGTGTGACACAGTGTGTCTTAAGACTGAAAACCCTTTAACCCTGTATTCTGAATAAAGCTCTGACTGAATAGAATTCTGACAGATTCTATTTTCTGTATCAAGTGGCAAGAGTCTGCCTCAAGTTTCACATCTCTACAACACAATATGCCTTGTCTTTCCTAATGCTTGCCTTGTTTTTTTCCTTCTGTAATTTGAGCTCTTTTATGAAACACATTATTAAACCATCTGAGTTACATAAACATTCATAACACAGAGTCACTCAATAAACACCATAGTTCAAACTTGTCTGAACTTTATTCAGGTAAGTAAATGTCACTTGATATCCTCTCCTGTACTGTCGTCAGCCAGGTGTAAGGTAAGGTGTCAAGTAAAGTGTACTATTACACGGAACACAGTCTTTTCTGGCTAACTGAATACTGTGTGATGGCTAAGAGGCACAAAGTACAAACTTCTCTTAGACAAGTTCCAGCAAGTGACATCATCAGAATGTGTCACCCACATGAGAAGCATGTTCAGTAAGTATGGATACAGAAAGTTGAGCTAAACGCCCTGGCTTAAGTACTTGGAAAAACAAACAAACTAGAATACAGTAAATGCAGCCATATAAAACCTTACTCTGAAAAAATCTATATAATCTAAAATAATCTATATAATCTATTATCACAAAAAAGTGAGCTGTTGAGTGAATATAAGATGCTTGATCAAATTATAAAGATAGGAAAACTAACTGGGAAAAAAACCCTACTGAATAAGCTTAAAGTAAAATAAAGAGAACATAGCTTAGCAGGGGAAAAAGCAGAATTAAATGAGTGTATTGAAACACACTAGAACACAATTCATAAGTTAACTGAATTGCCTCAAAGCAATAGAGCCCTCAACCAGCACCTATCCTCAACCAGTGACAGACGGCCCACTGTATTTATGACCCCAAGCCTTATTCAGCCCCCTCAGACAAACACTTCTGAGCTTTATCAGATGAGATCATACGCAATTTAAGTCTTTCTAGGTTTAATTACGATCATAACTGTTATGCACTCATAATTAGTCACAGAACTATAATATATTGAATGGGTCACATGACTTCATAGGAAGGTATACTCAGACACATAAAATATTCCAAAAGGAGTAAAGGTTGAGGATAAAAGCTACTTACTTATTCCTAATTTGGCTACTTCTTCTAGATCAGTAGTAGTCTTTGCAGCAGAGATTGCCCCAGGAAGCTTCAACGTAAATGGGAGAACATCCCTACAGAGAAGAGGCATAGGAAAAAGGGACTAAGGGTATAAAGTGTACTAATAGGGCCTATAAGGTTCTTAAAACCATATAGAAGCTCTGCTCTTAAGGTGAAAATAAAGAGAGACAGTAATTTGGTCCTTCAGCTGTGAATCTTAGCATGTGAAAAGGCTGACGTACAGAGGCTTGTGTATGTCTACTGTGTGGCACTGACAAAGAAAAGGCTTGGCAAGACAGGGAGACTATGCAGAAATGCACCACAGGGTATAATAAGGGTTGCATGGTACAATAAACTTGCAAAGCAAGATAACAACCAATTCAGCATTAAACAAGGACGCATATTCAATAAATATATTAAAAACAATACGTTTCTAAAAACAATACGTTTTTAGTGGCAGTTGAGCCACCAACTCAACTATGTATCATGCAATTACATCCTTTTGGATTTGTTGTTTCATATGGTTGGCACAGACTGGGTGGGATAACACAGCAAATGGGTTTAGTCGAACAATCCTTTTGCTCATAAAGCAATCAAAAAAAATAAACTGACAAAAGCAGCAGCGGCTCACCAGGTTAAAGAGTTCACAGTAAAAATACAGTTTTGCACAAAGGCTACAAATCAAGCAAGAGGCAATTATGTGTCAAATCTGGACCAGAGGGGTGGGGACCTGATATAAATTTGTAACACAATACCTATTTCAGACTAGGACCCCCACGGTTGAGGAGTTATTACAATATAACCTTGGGTAATTAAGTTCAAAACAAACCTGTTAGCTTCCTATCCACATGTTATTAAGACATTGTTAAATAATTACTCACTAAAACCTAAAAGACCCCATCTCAGGTACTGGTACTGTGAATGAATGTAATCATTTACAGTAAATTGAAGCAGAACAACGCGAAATGAGCATGATAAACACATTAGTGCCAACATCTGCATTAGTTGCCTGAAAATGTTTTCCATTAAACACCATGCATTATACTGTTCACTTGCTCTCACAGAATTGCAGCAAGGCGTTTTGTGTCTATTGTGTAGTGATGTAGATCCTCTTACCTGCTTATACAGCAAAAAGCCACCAGTCGAAAGAGATCGGCGAAGCTGATCCCTGACCCCTCCAAGGAGAAGGCTGAAACACACACATACATATACACAAGAATTTTCCACCACTAGCAGTAGTAATGCACAGCGATGCTAGAAACTTCTGTGCTACTGTCAAAGTCCACGTATGCATAAGTACCTCCCACTGTTAGAGGAATATGGGACAAATAGAGGGAGAGAACCAAATTTGGGTTAATGTAAAACAGATGTGCTAACTGGCAGCAAGTTATTGTGGAAATGTCATTATCCCTGTTGTTCGGTTTTAATAAAAAATAAAAATTAAAAATTTAAAAAACTGTCAAAGAACAGACTGAGATTTTCACACCAGAAAATGGGACATGATTGGTTTTTACAGTGACAAAGGAAAGCGTTAATCTTATTTTAATTATCTTGTGAGAAGTGTAATTATAAATGCCTTAACAACTGGCATTCAAAATCCTTTGGGTACTGCATCGAATAAAACATTATATTTAAGATTTTAAGCTCCTTTACAATATTTGACCTGTTTTCCTAACCACATATTTTAACTTTTGTATTCCTGCTGCAGTGTTATATGGTATTTAATATGACACGCTTTGGAAATTTAAGGTTGTAAACAGTCAGATGTGCTGCCTTGGGATATGAAATTATTAAAAACACAATTATTAATACAATAAATGTACAGTAATACGCATTTATGATAAACATCTTAACATTAAAGACTGGAATTGTATTCCACACAAATACTTGTCTGTAACAAAGCTGGAAAATAGATTGGTTTAAACAACTAGGAAACTATGGTTTTAAACAACTAGGGAAAAAACCCAAACGTAGGACTCTATAAAGCACTGACAGCACACAGTCTGAGAACACTAAGCCACACAGCTAAATATAGCTCACACACAGAGTCATTGTAATGTCCAGACAAACACAGTGGATCAATAAAAGGGAAAAAATAGACAGGTAAAACCAGTCTTTTTTTTTTTTTTTTTTTTTTAAGTGGTGGGCAGAAGGAAGTGAAAAGATGAAAGGAGATGGTCATAGTTCTCTGGTATTGTGTGGCACTCACTGTACTGGCTCTCTGTAACTGGGAAGTCCCTCACAGTCACTGGAAAACTGTCCGTGTCCATACGCATGGAAATCACCTTCTTCTGAAGTTTAGATGACCTTCTCACCAGAAATGTCTACAGCACATACACAAAGAAATAGGACAAATGATAGAAGACAAACATTACACCAATGTTCAACATTGTGCTGTATATATGTGATTAAGTTTTCAAATGTCACTCAGGTCAGGTTATGCAATGCAACATCATGAGTTTAGCTCTGGCTCAGAGAGCATAATCAGCAGTTAATAATAATAATAAAAATAGCTCATTATGCTATTTAAAACTCTACTCTGATGTCAAATGACATTTACTGTATTTCAGATTACAATAGCCACTTTTAACCTTCTACCAGGAGCTGAATTATTACTAATGAATTCACATGCTTCAAAAATGATCACATTCATAAACCATTGATGTGGCAAGCAGAAATCTCCAAAACTTTATGAGTTTGGATAGTCTATAGACATGCAGTTACAAGGTGTACCAAAGCTTTTTTTGGAAAAATTCAGTGTAAAACATACTTACAAATACAGAAAATTTAACATGAATGTGTCTACTTCTGACCCTATATGCCTTTATAATAACCCACTAACGTATGTATACCATATGTAACATATGCAACCAGTAAGGGAAAACATGGTCCTTTTAGCTTTGCGCGAACATAATAACAATACTAAAACTGTGCTATAAGAAGTTAACACTACAATAATGAGAATGATAACACAAACAAATACCAAGTGTAAAGTGAATTAAACATTGTTGTAGCTGTTCATAAGGATGTCCAGTTTAAGATCAGAAACAATAGAGCTATACAGACTGAACAGAACTAAACTGAATCAGTACACATCATATTCTCCGGCCATGAATGTAACTTGTAACCATAACTTGTGTGTGTGTGTGTGTGTGTGTGTATATATATGTATACATACGTATGTGTATATATACATATATGTGTGTGTGTGTGTGTGTATATACAGTGCCTTGCGAAAGTATTCGGCCCCCTTGAACTGTTCGACCTTTTGCCACATTTCAGGCCTCAAACATAAAGAAAAAAAAAAAAATTGTAATTTATACACACACAGATACACTATACATTATTGTATGTACAGTGTGCTCACCCCTGGTGGCTGAGGCTGCAGGATGCGTTTTGCTTCTTCATCATTGAATGACAGTAAAAGCCAGACAGGGTGTGTGTGTGTCAGTCTGTCCAGCACACTTATGCGCCGGCCTAGAGAGTCATAGCCAGAGTCCCGGACCCCTGCTGCACCAGTGCAAACCGACGACTGCAAGAACAGGCCACTCACCTCCCGCTCCAGACTACAAAGAGTGAAAAAAAGTGAATGGCTTACAATGTACATAAAAAGTGAATGGCTTACAATGTATGTCAATGGAAATATCACATTTTATTCAGAGGTAAACACTTTCTATGGAAACTAATTTTATCAGTCATATCTGATGTTCATAAGAGCATCTGGAACAGCACTTCCCAATCCTGGTCCTGAAGCACTGCTGCAATAAAAGAGAAACACTAAAATGTGTTGTGCAGATGTGCTTGAGTAGCATGACTGAAAACTGCTAGCTCAGACTAGCCTCCAGCATAAACTGAATCTCACAACTAGTCTTCTCACTTGTGCATATCAAATATTTGTTGTTGTTCTGCCATGAGACAATGAGTCTATGCCATAAAACGTGCATGCTATCCATGAAAGAACCAGGAATATATAATTTTTTAAATTATAAATCCAATTACAGACCCAATGTGATACAACAAATACAAACCAGGCCAAATACATTTTCAATATATTAACAGTGTAGTTTCTCTAATAAAATCCATATCAGAATGTAGATCATGAAAACCCTGCAATTAAAAAAAAGATTGCTTGCATATGGAAAAAAATACATTTAAATCCTGTAAATATTATTTTGTCACCAACTAGGCTGAGGCACTAAAGAGGAAACTGCACCCCTTAGTGGACAGCATTACCATTAAAAACTAGTAATCTATACGCATAAAACGCATACTAACCTGAACTTCAGTAACCAAAAGCATAGTTTTGGCTCATATAAAAACAACATGTTCCCACAAGGTAAAAACTGGCAGATATTCCTAAAACATAAAAATGCTCCTCACATACACTCCACAGAGCAACAGCTAATTTAATAGTTAATCATTTTATTCTTGGCCAAACATGCCACTGTTAATTAACTGGGTTTGGTTCTTGGATTAAACATCAAAAGAACCATCCAATAGATCACCAACGTTGCTACAATTTCTTAATAAAAAACAAAACAAATAATAATCCAACAGAGGCCTCTTTTAGATCCCACCTATAAATATATATGAGAAGTCAAGGGAGTGAGAGTGTGAGAGAGCGAGACGGAGTGAAAGATCAGGACAGAGCGAGTGAATGAGCGTGAGTAAGAGACAGAATGAGAGGACTCACCCTTGTAGGAGCTTTGTGTCTGGCTCTCTAGCTGTTTGGACCATCTCCTGCTTCAGCTCTGAGATCTCAGTGGAAAATGTGTCTATCAGCTACAGAGACACCCAAACACAGCAGAGTTAAAGACCTGTAACACGCTCTTGTGCGTGCATGTAAAATAATATTTCTGCAGATTCAGACATGAGTCACAGCTCCTCTGAATTCAGTCCAGAGCTGCTTCCCTTTTATTTAAATTGACCCCATACTTGGAGAAAACATAACCGAAGGGTGAAAAGGAAAACTGATAGTACACTAAATGACTGGAAATCAGGAATATTTACATCATGTATAGAAACATGTAGTACTAGTGATGGAAGTCTAACTCAATTCAAATGTTACATATTGAAAGTCAGAGACCTGGTTTAATAGTCATGCCCTTGTGCTTTCTGATCACACAAAGGAGAAATGAAAGTCGGGTTTACTCTAGACTATTATTTAAGTGTAGTATAACATAAGAAATAAAAGGTTAAAAGAATCAGTTGGTGTGCTGTGTGTTTTGATTGAACTGAGTGAGGAGAGTAATGCTGCACTTCACTTGCAAGTGGGAAGTCTAAACTCAGAATTAAATAATGTTCTAGCTCAGTGTAATCAAAATATAAAGTGGGAAAAACATGAAAAGCGCGTGTTTTCTTAGCAACCATCTAATCATTTAACATTAGTAAATCATGAATATAGGATTTTTTTTTACATTCTTAAAATAGAGAACTGTCTGGTCAGCAGGGATAGGAGAAAACCTATTGTTTTACTTTTGATCATTCTGAACAGGAATAATATATTTGCATTCATGTTCATTTGCGCCAAGCCCCAATTTAGAATTAACTCAAAAAGAATGGTCAGTAACATTCTTTATATATGATTCTATATTCTGTTCATAGGAAGACTAGGATGTAAATAAAACCAAACACTGCATGTAACCAGAAACATGTTTATTTTGTAACCTTTTCAGAGTATCCTTCCACTTTGCAAAAATACTTTCTGCACGACTTTTACTACCATTACCCCTCCTTTGAAAACCCAGCTATAGTTGACTAATTGATCTTTCAGTAGCCAGACATGGTAAATTCTGGACAGGAATTTAGGCCTTTTGGAAAATCGTTCAAGTTTAGGCTGTATTTTCTTGTACTCACAATGTAATGGAAAAAATTATGTTCTTAATCGGTTAAGCACGCAAAATGATGTTTTCATGCTGGAACAATTGAGAGTCACCTTGTTCACATATTAGATTGGATTAGATGGGCACTTCTGTTCGATACTAACAGGGGGCAGTGTTTCATCACTCTCTCTAGCTCCAGGTCTGGCAGTTTCAGAGTTCAGTTCTATGACAAGACAGGCTTACTTTTGAACTTGTCAAATGATTTAGAACTGAATATTTAAATTATTCAGATAGATAGCTAGATAGAGTTAAATATCTCAAATTTTTTGAGACAAGAACTAAAACACAGTCGAGTATTAAAATCAATGTTATTTAGCATGTCATTTTATTTACGGTATATTGAAAAAAAAAGCTACTGAGCTGGCAGAAACATGTCAGGGCCTGAATCTACACTGTGTTTCATAATGTAAGGAGGGAAAAAGGTTTTGCAGCAGTTCCTGGCAAAGAACAGGCTTTCCTGAGATCAGTGGCCAGGTAAAACCACCAAAATCTCATTGGTAATATTAGGTAATCCATACATGTAGCATGAAAGCTAAGAAGTAAAGATTTAAGAAGAAACTAAGAAAATCTTTGACAGATTTAACATTAAATGCAGCATATTCCTCAGGGCTAACATCACTGCAAGAAAATATAGTATCATTTACAAGTAATATAATAAACAGACTTTAGATAATGAAAAAGACAGGACAGGGGATGAGAAAAAGACTCCAAAACATTAAATGAATAAAACATCCACGTGAAAGCTGCTAGGCAGAGTCCATGGATTTTGTATTAAACAAAGTTAACTAGGGGGAAAAACCCTCAGTACCGTATTTACCGCACTACAAGACGCACCTAAAAGCCTTAAATTTTCTCAAAAATCTGCCGCGCGCCTAATAATCCGTTGCGCCTTATGTGTGGACTGAGTTCCAAAATCGGTAAAAATGTGCGACTTTGGTAAACTCTCCGCTTGATTGACTGTCGGACCATTTCCCGCTGACACAGGGACGTAATACGTACACTACGTACGCTGACAGCAATAAACCAATCAGAGAACATTACGTAATACGTACAGTGTACGCTTACCTCCGCCACGCCTCCGGTAGTCCCATACTACCGGTATGCTGCAAAATAACATTTGTTGAATAAAGTCCAACTTAACTCACTGTTTTGCTTCCATTACCTTTTTTTTGTAGACCGTTTTCACGAAGTTGGAGGCAATAAGTAAGTGCAGGAGAACCATTTCAGAACAAAAACAAACAAGCACCGCTTAGCATCCCCGGCTAAGGCTAACCATACTGGCTTCGGCTAAGTCTAACCATACTGGCTTCGGCTAAGGCTAACCATCCTGGCTTCGGCTAAGGCTAACCATACTTCATTCGGCAAACAGAAAGACCTACAAACAAAGAACAATAACGCGCAATGTGCTCTTAGCCCCGAGCGGTTTAAATAAGTGCAGGAGAACAGTCTTTATTTAAGAACAAAACAAACAAACAAGCACCGCTTAGCATCCCCGGCTAAGGCTAACCATACTTCATTCGGCAAACAGACAGACCTTCAAACAAAGAACAATAACGGCGCAATGTGCTCTTAGCCCCGAGGGGTTTAAATACTCAACATAATCAAACCAAACATGACACAGCTGGGATATCATCACCGAATACAACCGAATCCAAAACAATAGGTCACGTGTCTAGAGTTAGTTCATGCTGGGGTGCCATCTGCTGGCCGAGGCGTAACAACCGTAAGTTTTAGCACGCGCATTATAACATGGTGTGCCTTATGTATTGGTCAAGTACAGAAATAGACCACGTAATTGAGACTGCGCTGTATAATCCGGTGTGCCTTATGGTGCAGAAAATACGGTATATATTTTTTGCTCGCTCTAAGGAGATTTAGAAGGAAAGTATGATGCCTGTGAGGTTGGCAACCTGGTGACTGGCACTACTGCCTTTTTAAAAAGGTCAAAACACTCTTCTGAACGGCACTCAGTAACTCTCTCGAATGAGCTCAATGATTTAGTCATATGCCGTGTGGGCATCCAAAATAGCAGCCCAGACCCTAGGAAACGACATATTCCTGGACACATTGTTAACTTTGAGCAGACACATGAGAAAGTCTATACAGAACAAACCAACAACTGATGGTAAAAATCCTCCACCAAAAAAAAAGGGAAATAATGCATTTTAAAAAACACCTGCTACTGAACAAAGCTAAAAGCAACTGTCTGTCTTCTGGTAAATAGCATTGGGAAACAAGAGGTAATAAAAGCTGTTGTTCATTCATATCCATAATCCTAACACAAATCCACTGTAATCAGAGTAAATCTTAATAAGTGCACATGGCTGATTTATTAAAGACTTTGGCTGCAGCGAAACTCTTAGCTGAAACAAAGCCAGAGACTTTAGTCAGTGAGTAAAACTTGCTTAAAAAAAAATCAGATTAAGTCACTGGTTTGGTACAACATAAAAGAAGCATGTACAAAAGGCTTCAGTAAATCAGGCCTTGGAATATCCAGTAACGAAGGTACAGTCCTTATAGAGAATACACATTTTTATTCTAACCATATGCTAAAAGAATGATCAAAAAGCACTGTACATTTGGGGCTCAAGTACTTGTGTAAAATAACATTCCAGAGGTTTACACCAAAATCTAAGTAAGCTGGGAGTAGTATCTATTTCTGTTCAGCTATAAAATCAGACTGCTTCAGAGACTAGAGACCGTGTGGAATGGAGTGCAATAAAGTAATCAAAGATACATGGGAATAATAACATAAGCTGTCAGGTTTTAAATCTATCCAGCTGTAGACAAGCACTCAAATATTACATCATTACATTTTTTACAACACAATTTATTAATGATCCATTCTGATAAATATAATAATGAAGTAAGAACTCAAATAGAAGCCTCTGGAGCGTCTGGTTCTCAGAGTTTGAATATTCTCACCGGTTTTAGCCCCAGGATGGAGGCAGAGCACCAACAACAGACTAAACACACTGCTTGAAAAACCAGGAAACACTTCCAACTACAAAGAGTACTGTTCTTTTTAGATTCCTTTTATGTAATTGCCACATGATGATGAGCAATTTAACTCCTAAAACATCAAAAAACATTTTGCAGGTTTCAAGAAAACTGATGTAAAATGCACTACATACTGGTACCTTAAAGAAGCTGCTACTGCGGTCCATCTGGCAGGGCTTCACCGACGCAACTGTGGCCATGTTGGCGTTCTGCCTGCTCTGCTGTGTGCTGCTGCCAGGGCTCTGTGGAGCATAAACACACCGTTTATCTGAGGAAATTCCAGCTTATTCCAATAGGGCAGGTGAGAGACCTGAAGATCAGATGGAGCTCCAACAGAAGTCTGTGCTCTTTCTGCTCTCACACTCATGCAAAAATGACTTCTGTAGAGTCCTCTCCACTCTCATCTTTTATTTTTTGCTGCATGGAATGTAGTAAAACTACATCTATCCCAAAACACACACACGGACACATGCGCACGCACGCACAACTATTCACCACACCTACAGTCCACCCTTTTCTGTAAATAGTTCCTCAAGAGTTTGTGTTTGTGATGCATCATGCGTCATCTCCCATGGGCAGTTTGTGTACTTTGGACAAAAAAAATTCAGCAAAGTAAAACCAAAAGGCTATAAAATTTGTGCTCTTGTTCAATTGTACTTTTTAATACATAAATAAAAAAAATTAAAATAAAAAAAGGCTAAGATCGAATGTTAACCTGGAGGATGACTACAAGCAACAGGTCATACCATGTGAACAAACTAAAGGGGTGATCAAAGTCAGTTTACTCTGAGGCTAGTGAAATATGAGACAGTGAGCAACCTATGAATGTACAACTTTATTACACCAGTTGGCAACCTGGCATAGAGCAGTACAGACATGACATCATGAAGCACAAATGTCTAGATATCCAAATTATAAGGTTTATTCCACTGCCTGTTCTTGTTGCACTGACTTTTTTCTGTGCTCCTGTCATTTAATAAACAACATGTATTAGCAAGAATCCCTCTTGATATTTCTGGTCCAATGTTATTACAAATGACCCACAAATAGGGAGTCCAAAACTCTACAACCCCTTTGCACATCCTAAATTCCTGTGGACTTTATTAATCATGAAAGAGCCTCACTTACCTCCTGAATAGGAACTAGCTAGAAACAAAGCCACTTCTGACAAATTTCCAGATGCCTAAAGTCCTGACACTCAGAAGTCTTGGTCCAGCACAGCTGTGCACAACAACCTCCTGTGTTCCTCCAGCACAAGTCATACCACCTCTACAACTCTTACAACAGCAATGTTATTGTAAACAAAATAAACAGTCTTGTTTGTCTGTACTCCTTTAACTCTTTTTGTTGGGGTAGTACACTGTTATTGGAGTGCGTTGTCTGTGAATGTTGTTTTGTTCCTCACACACAATAAAAAGTCATGTTCCGTTTGTGAGACTCGGTTCACTTTTGATGAAACTGTAAACAACCTTT
Organism: Noturus placidus; assembly: GCA_022414735.1. Lineage (NCBI taxonomy): Eukaryota > Metazoa > Chordata > Actinopteri > Siluriformes > Ictaluridae > Noturus > Noturus placidus. The sequence continues at coordinate 46,844 of JAFFST010045071.1, read as the reverse complement.
CTTAGAGTCTTCTTGACAAATCATTTGCACCACCTTCCAAACCTTCTCCCTTGTTACCTTCCCTCAGAAATACCCTGCATGTTTTGTCTTCCAGACAACAGTTAATTGTACAGCATGAAGTTGCAGTGGATCAAAGACACTGCGCTGCCAGTTGTCTTATTTGTTCTACAAAAGCCAGCAAAAACAGAGGCTTGCTTTTCAATACTGTGATGCATGTCTCAGGAAATGACTAGAGCATGAGGGGGGAAAGCAAAAAGTCTGTCTGTCCTAGCAACATTTCCTGAAAAGAATTGACCCTCTGCTGATGGATACATGCTGAGCATTATACATTAAATCTCCTTCTTACTATGCAGGTCTGTACCTCTTCTGTAAAACATCAACAAGCATGCATATTTAACAGAAAAATTTGTGGAGAGCCTTTGTTTAATCTGGGCTGAACCCACTTGTTCTCTGACACACACACACACACACACACACACACACACACACACACTTGGGTAAACAGGAAGGCCTCTTAACTGCCAGGCAGAATAAACATGGGGAAAGTCATTACTTGGGTTATTGGGGACCAGAAACACTCAGTCATGAATTCTTTCAAAACACATCTTTGATCTGAACAGACACATAGGAAAACAGAAGAAAAATCTCTACAAGACATTACTAATAAAGTCTAGGCAAAGAATCGTTGATATACAAGGAAAACAGGGAAATAACCAATGATAGGCACAACACACTGCCCTATCACAGAGAAGCTTGTTATTATTTTCCAATTACAGTACATTCTGAAGTGTTTTATTCCTCTTACACCACAGCAATATGTCAATGATTACAATTTTCAATTTATTAAGGAATAACATCGTATTTGTAACTTACATTTGTAAAGATACATTTAATGTTGTGGAATGTCCATGAAGAAGAGTTACTACCTATTATAAATTACTTTATGGCAGCTATAAACAGTCACCCCCCTCCATCCTCTCTTTTTCCTTCTTTCTTAAAGTTAATAAGACAAAAACAAACAAAAACACCTGTGTTCTATTACTTAGAAACCACATAGTGCAACAAAATATTTCGGGAAATTTACTCTTAAAAAGCACTGACACCCGAGCCTCCTTCCATAAACATTAAATACATATCTTCATACAGAAAGATTCACCATATCAATGATAATACGTCTTTGTAAAATAACGTTTTTATTCAGTTATTATTAGGCTTAGACTGTATGAAGAGCTTGTCCCAGTGAAATAGCTGTTACTATAAAAACAATAATGTGTTCGAATGAAACCTGTCATCACACTACAGTTCATTCTGTGCCGTTATAGAAAATTAACCAATACCTTTTGACCAATCAGATTCAAGAATTCAACAGCACTGTGATATAAGTAACTTTATTCTGAGTAAAGAAAACTGTCAGTCACCCCCTGTGCTGCCTTGGACCATGGTACACTACGCAAACAATAGAGATAAACACCGCATGCCATCCGTAAGTGTACGAGTGTCTGAGTTTGTGTGCATGCCAAAGGAAGGCTCTTTTCAGAAACACAAAGACACATCTGAGCTGCAAATCACAGAGTTGCTCTGTCTTCAGAAACACTCTTCCAACACACACACATACACACGGCAGGTGCACAGGAATCACTGAGGGCCATGGCAGTTTCCTTGGCAGCACTAGTAAGGTTTTGAACAGAAATTGGAAGAGCAGACAATTAAAGGATGTGTTTTAAAGGGTTAGGGATATGAGACCTTATTCACCCTTATATAGGGATGCTCCGATCGATCGGCCACCAATCAGTAGATAATCACATTCTATGACTTGATCGGTAGTCCCTAAATTTGGCCGATCTAACAATATATACTTACATATCACTGATGTAAAGCTTGAACGATCGGTATCGGTCGATCATGATGACAAGAAATCGGTAATCAGTATGGGCTGCAGAAATCCTGATCGAAGCATCCCTACTCTTATGCATAATAAACACATTTTTGAGGGTGTGCCCTTGTGCGCATGTTTTTTCAGCTGCAGCTTTTCTGAAGAATGACATCTGGGCCAAAAAAAAAATGCTCCGTTTAGAAAAGATCCCTGTTTGTCATTATTGTTATAACTCGTGTAAAATGGTAGCTGAGTTCTGGAAAGCAATTCAAAACTGATTGGACTGGTATGCAATAAGCCGGAGAAAATATCCCCCACTGCTGGGACGCATATTTATGAGAGCAACCAAAATAAATAGGTGTGTTCTAAACGGCTCCCCGGGCTGACAGATGATTAGATATATTAAAGGCACATGCCAAGCAAAAAAAAAAAAAAAAAATGTCACCATCAGTACATTTCTTGTAAACTTGTGTTTACCAGCAGTGCCAAGTCAGATTTCCTGGTTTGATAAACACCCTCCTGAAGATGCTCTTTAAAGGCGGAAATAAATTCTGAAGGACTACACCCTCCACCTCATTAGACACAGAAATAAACAGGAAAGTCTCCCAAAATAAGCACCATACTGCACTCACTGAAACCTCAGCGCCTGTTGCTACCAAGTCTTGCTGCAGGTTTTTTGCAGTCACTCAAGGTTTTTTCATGACCTGACTTTGCAGAAATCTGGTTGCAGCTCTTGATAGCTTCCATTTTCTGCCCTGTCCAGGTATTTCATGAATTTTCTGCCCTGTTCAGGTATTTCATGAATTTTCTGCCCCTAGCCAGTTCAGGTATTTCATGTGTTCCAGCTCAATCACACCTGGTGCAACTGATGAAGCCCTTAATTAAATGTATCAGGTGTACTTGAGACAACCTGTTTTGCATATTTGTGCTGTTGTGATTGATTCTATTCAGAACCATTAAAGAAGATTGAAGGGGTTGAATAAATTTGATACAGGAGAAGTCATTATAAGTTGCATTTTCAGTTGAATTTGGGTAAACCATTTGAAAAACATCCATTGTGTTGAACTATTTCACTTGCTTTTGTTTGATTTGTTCATTGCGAACAGCTGAAAGTCGGTACATTTTCAAAATAAACCTGATTTGCAATGGGGTAAAAATAATTTTGATCGCAACTGTACCAAGGACACGTACTTGTAAGCAGACCCTGGGCAATTCAAGGAATTCAGGGTGGTGCCTTCCTTATATGTCATTTTCCCAGGCTCAAGGAAATGCTTCAGGGAAATATTGGCATGTCTGGTCACCTGGGGAAACCCAACATATCTGAGAGTTCTGAACATTTAATAAACTGTTTCACTTCTGCACATGTCTCGATCACAATAAAAGGGCAGCATTTTAAAATCTTGCTACCGTCAAAAGTGAAAAGCGGAGAAAATTGCATTTACATTAGCCATAAACAAACTCCACTGAAAGATTAAACTGCTCAACTAATCTCAGCCTATTTGATGAGGGAACTTTGTTTGTGCTCCAACTAGTTAAGAGAAGAATAGAAATTAAACTCATCATCTATTGCTTTAGGAAGGAGTGGTGAGCAGACACAGACTGAAGCAGAACTAAATACCTGAAGTGATGTAAAGTGTTTAATAATGGGTATCCAAGTAGTGTGAAATACTTCCATTACAATAATTATTAATGCATTTTCCAAGGATCACAAGCATTTTTAAAATGCATAAAAGGATAAACCTACTAAAACTATTGACACAGTAACCTGAAAATCATTCAATTATGGAGTTCTTATATTTCACAATTTATCTAAATGATAACTATGCAAGAGAACATTCACTCACACTGTGTGGTCATGGTCAATTCATCAATGCTCACTAAACAAAACCATCTGTATAGAAATCATCTGCTGATAGAAGGCATTAACCTTGTGATAAATGCCTATTACTGCAAACAAAGTCAGTTTTCCTAAGCTTGGGTGTTCTCTCTCTTTTATCTTGGAGATTTAAGAAACATCCTCCTATCAAACATAATAACATCTGTGAGTTAATACTCATAGGAACCCACCACAGGCCTGGACAAGCACACAGTCTCAGAGATAGACAGAAAGCAGTAGACACCAATGAGAAACACCCACATATATTTACAAACAATGAGAAGAACAGAGTCCACAGTGAGGAAGTATATCCTTCTGTAAATACACTGCATTTTAATTGTGGTCATGGCTTCAGGTGAATAATCTAGGTGCGGCATAGTAGAAAAGGAAACTGGTTATAAGGTGCAGATTTTAGCTAATGAAGTTTAAAACTGTGTTCTCTCATTGGGATCCTGCTGCTATACAGCCTTCTGTCCAATAGCAACACCATAAAATGAACTTGAGATGTGGTCTGCAGAGACAGAAGAGGGTTGGCGTCCTGGAGCAGCTAAAACATGGTACCATGAGTATCCCATACGGGAAGTGGCAGACATTGCAAGAAATCTACATCTTGTACAAACATGCAGCTAGCCAACAAAAAATAAATGTGAAACTTAGAAGTTCCTATATAATGTGAAACATTGTGGCTTTCAATTGACATCTGATCCCTGCATAAAAAAGGGGAAAAGGAGTAAGAGGACTGTGAATTACATTAAGACAAACAAAAAACTATCTTTTTTTAAGTATCTTAAAATAGCCGCAACCACATTCCGAAGTATAAAACCTTCCAAGCTCTTACGGTTAGAGAGTCTTGCATAGGTTTGCACATCATGTATGTAAGAATACTTTAAAAATTAGACAAGTTTCCACCTACACAAACACATCTCTAGCAAAACACTTACCCTCATTCACTACATGAGCTGTCCATGGCTTATAATGGTAGCACCAAGTACATGTACTGGCAGAATGAGAATGAAAGCATGAGTGTGTGTATAATTCAGGCCAATAATCCACAGAATGTAGGCAGCTACACCCTTCCACAATATCTCAGACACAGCTAAAACAGTTCACAACCAAGTCAGGAAAGAATTCACATGTAGTAGCATAATCATACAGTAACCTATAACACATAAGTAGCAGTAAGGTATCGTCTTTAAATTCCGTAATCCATCAAGGTTGGTTTCCCTTCACTCTCCATCTCTTTCTCCCTGAACTTTCACATTTTCAGACACCTGTTAACTGGTCAGCGACAGTTTTTATGGTGATCCCTTTTCAGTGTTATACAGATCCATCCATCCATCTTCAACCGCTTACTCCTTCTCAGGGTCACGGGGAACCTGGAGCCTATCCCAGGAAGCATCGGGCACAAGGCAGGGTACACCCTGGACAGGGTGCCAGTCCATCGCAGGGCACAATCACATACACACTCACACACACATTCATACACTACGGACACTTTAGACACGCCAATCACCCTACCATGCATGTCTTTGGACTGGGGGAGGAAACCGGAGTACCCGGAGGAAACCCCCGACACACGGGGAGAACATGCAAACTCCGCACACACATGGCCCCGACGGGACTCGAACCCTGGACCCTGGAGGTGTGAGGCAGACGTGCTAACCACTAAGCCACCGACATACAGATATGATACAGAAAAGTGTTTGCCCTATTATTCGGTGATCGCTAGTTCAAATTCCAATGAGGCCACAGCCATCTTTGGCTGGGAAAGAACAAAAGTGGCCATGTCCTGTCAATCACAGCAACACTAGCCAATCATGGGTGTCTGTGAGCTCAAGTATGTGGAAGAGGGCAGATAGTGCGTTCCTCCGAGTGTGTTCAAAAGCATTTGGTTGGCCTGCTCCACATGTCTCTGAGGAAGCAAATTTATTCCATTTATTCAACCGGGTTCCTAAATTTCTATGTGTGCTTTTGAGTTCTTTCTCCATCTAAGCTACTAATCTGCTATTTTGGAACATAAGTGGATTTCTCCTCCTACAGGCACTCAAACATCCCCTTTGTTGTCTCAAACATCCCCTTTCTTTTGAATGTTGTGTACGACACTATGGATGTTTAATACCGTTTTGTTCATTACTGAAGTACACTGCGGTTGCTCACTGGATTCTGTGTGCGTGCATGGATCAAATGAACTGGCATGAGAACTGATCCCACCTACACCAGGAAAGATCTTTGTCAAGTTAACAATGGATCATGGATTGAGAAACTTTCACTCCAATTTTCCAAAACTGCAGCACACATCCATTTTTCCAAGCCCAGGTATTATGCATGTACTGGATGCATGTGTTGGATTTTGAGAAAATGGATAGAGATGTCTTTTAGACATTTGCTACACTGTATTTGCTGCATTCTGCTCCCAGAACCATTTAAGTTGAGAGCTCTCACAAGTAAAGCAAAACTATTTGTGGCAACAAGAAGTTTTCTTCCTGAACTGTTGACACTGCTACCACAAATGCTAAAAACATAAGTGATAAAATCACTGTGCTGTTAAGCAATCTAGGATATTGAATGTTCGGATATGGTATGATTTTCCCCTCCATATTTTGAGACACATAAGATGACAGTACATACATCCAACAAAAGTAATTTGACATTTTTACACCCCAAAATAATCCAAATCTTACTTTCCTAGAAAGGTCGGTTTGAGGCTGTCTATCTATTTCAATGCCTGATTCCAAGTAGCATATAAATAAATATCTAATTTCATTTACATGCCAATGACCTTGTACTTGTATAAGGCTGGCGTTTCTGTTTTCTTTGGTAAAAGACTTAAAGAAAAATAAAGAATAATGTGCGACTTGATAATTTCAGGTCATATGCAGTCTGGCTTAAAGGAAAAGATGTCAATTATACTGAATTTCACTGTCCCTCCCTTGCCTCTAACCAAACTTACATTTACATTTACATTTATTCATTTAGCAGACGCTTTTATCCAAAGCGACTTACAAATGAGACACACTCACACACCAATGGGAGCAGATCTGCCATGCAAGGTGCTAGCT
>JAFFST010045071.1:28496-40016 GCA_022414735.1 Noturus placidus | reverse complement strand
CGGCATGGGATCACCCGGGCCGGGATTCGAACCACCAACCCTACGATTAATGGATTAGTGGACAACCCGCTCTACCGACTGAGCCACAGCCGCCCCAAAATATTACTAGGATACTAATATTACTAGGATAGCCTTCTTTCTCAGAAATATTACTAAGATAAGAAATATAATGTCAGTACACGATGCAGAAAAGCTAGTCCATGCTTTTATTACCTCTAGGTTGGATTATTGTAATGCCTTGCTGTCTGGATGTTCCAGTAGTTGCATATGCAAACTCCAGTTAGTCCAGAATACAGCAGCTAGAGTCCTTACTAAAACCAAACGATATGGTCCATGCTTCAGTGGCTCCCAATATAATTTCACATTGGTTATAAAATACTGCTATTGACCTATAAAGCACTGAAAAGTCTCATGGCATAGTACCTGAGCAAACTTCTGGTCTTTTATGATCCACAATGCTTACTTCGATCAAAAGGTGCAGGCTCTTTGTTGGTACCTCGAATAGTGAATGCTGCAGCAGGGGGCAGAGCTTCTCTTATAAAGCCCTACAGTTATGGAACCATCTTCCAATTAGTGTTCGTGACTTAGACAGTCTCAGTGTTTTAGTCTAGGCTGAAAGCACATTTGTTTAGTCAATCCTTTTGTTAATAGTTTTTTCTTAGGTAAAGGATCTGTAAGGTTCACTTACAACAAACTTACAGTGGTGCTTGAAAGTTTGTGTATAATTTTCTGCATTTTTGTATAAATATGACCTAAAACAACTTCAGATTTCCACACAGATTTTCTAGATAAAGAGAACCGTATTAAACAAAATAAGACAAAAATATTAAACTGTCATTTATTTATTGAGAAATTATCGAATATTACATATCTGTGAGCAGCAAAAGTATGTGAATCTTTGATTTCAGTATCACGGCGTGACCCCCGTGTGTAGCAATAACTGCATCTAAACATTTCAGGTAACTGTTGATCAGTCCTGCACATCGGCTTGAAGGAATTTTAGCCCATTCCTCAGTACAGAACAGCTTCAACTCTGGGATGTTGGTGGGTTTCCTCACATGAACTGCGTGTTTCAGGTCCTTCTACAAAATTTCTATTGGATTACGGTAAGGACTTTGGCATGCCCATTTCAAAACATTAACTTTTTTTCTTCTTAACCGTTGTTTGGTAGAATGACTTGTGTGCTATGGGTCATTGTCTTGCTGCATGACCCACTTTCTCTTGAGATTCAGTTCATGTTCAGCAGATGTCCTGAAATATTCCTTTAGAATTCACTGGTACAATTCAGAAATCAGTGTTCCATCAATGATGGCAAGTTGTCCTGGCTCAAATACAGCAAAACATGCCCAAACCATGATACTACCACCACCACCACATTTCACAGATGAGATGAAGTTCTTGTGCTGGAATGCAGTTTTCCTTTCCCCAAACATACCGCTTCTCATTTAAACCAAAAGGTTCTGTTTTGGTCTCATTGATCCGCAAAACATTTTTCCAATAGCCTTCTGGCTTGTCTACATGATCTCTATCAAATGCAGATGTGCAGTGGTTGACTCCTTTCAACCCTGCCATGCACACCACTGCTGTTCAGGGTTCCCCTGATAATGGAGTCATGAACATTAACATTAACCAAAGTGAGAGAGGGATTTTTTTGTGACCCAGTGGACTAATGTATGTCTTGCTCTTGGAGAGATCTTTGTTGGTCTGGAGGGTAATAATGGTCTTGAATTTTCTCCATTTGTACACAATGTGTCTGACTGTAGATTGGTGAAGTCCAAACTCTTTAGAAATAGTTTTGTAACCTTTTCCAGCCTAATGAGCAACAACTCTTTTTCTGAGGAGCTGAAAAAAAACCTCCTTTTTCATGCCATGATGCACATCCACAAACAAGATTAGACTTTGATAGATCACTATTCTTTAAATGAAACAAGCTGCTCACTCACACCTGATCATCATCCTATTAATTGCAAACACCTGAATCCAATTTCACCTTCAAATTAACTGCTAATCCTAGGGGGTCTTACTGTTTAATTGGGTTCTTGTTATCTATTTTTAGGACATCTGATGTTTTAGGTCATATTTATGAAGATATATACACACAATTCTAAAGGGTTCACAAACTTTCAAGCACCACTGTAAGCCTACAATTTTATTTAGGTGTCACATTCTACTTCCTTACAAATATAAATACATATAAAATATAGTAAACAAACCTGAGGCAAAAAATGTGGCTCAATTAAAATGACTGAACGTGCAGTCCTTCCTTCCACTATTAAGAAAAGATTACTCTTCAGATATCTGTTGCAGTCACTCAAATAACCCTTCTTATTACATAGAAGGCATCTAATTTGGGCCGTTTACTTTGCATAGTGTCTTTCTGTAGACATCTGTGACTCTTTCCCTAGCTTTGTACTGTGAGACAGAAACAGATGACTGGAGATCTTTGTACTATGAGAAATATGCATTCTCACAAACTGCACTCTTTTATTGATCACACAGAATGTATATATAGTACCCAAAATATGTGTATTTCGCCTACTATACAGCAGGTAAATATGCGGTTTTGGACACAGCTATGCTGTCTTGTTTGATGTAAAACGGTTGTGCACTGCCGTGTGTATTAGTCCTGTTGTAAAATGCAGCAAAAACTCACGATATTAATAGTGTGATTAAGGTGTTTATACGCCTGTAATATGAGTCGATAATGCGACTAAAATAGGAATACTGCATGACTTAATTCGATTTGTTTACTTCGAATATGACTTTAGTCGGATTAAGGTAACCAGAAATCGCTGTTTACATGCTAGTTTCTTAATCGGGTTAATATCGGATTATTGTTCTCCATGTAAACGTACTGACATTCAGGTCATTCACTTCATTTAAGCTCATGGTTGCCAGATAACAGTAGAAAAGTAACAATATTTCATTTATATATTGTGGTGATCCCATGGTGATCCCGGGTGATCCCATGCCGAAGTGTCCTTGGGCAAGACACTGAACCCTAAGTTGCCCCCATTGGCAAGCTAGCACCTTGCATGCAGCTCTGCTACCATTGGTGTGTGAATGTGCTCTCATTAGTCAGTCGCTTGTAAATGTAAAAATGAAATTTCTGTAAAGCTTCTTTGAGACAATGTACCATTGTAAAAAAGCGCTATACAAATTGATAAATTATATATATATATATATATATAAACACACACACATGCTTTGAACACTTTGAACACTGCGTTTTAAACAACGATGCGGCTAATTTATGGGTTTTTACGGGCTAAAGAGCTTCATGCAGTCAAAACATTTAGCCTCATCACATCGGACCAATAAAATTACTGAACAGGTCACAGTGGACCAATGGAACTGTTCGAATTAAATCAAACGCACTCACACTAAATTCTTCAAATCAGTCTTTTTGCGCTTCATGCTCACACCCTCATCATGGAAAACACACGAACAAATGCATATAATTCAGCTTTCAAGTTAAAGGTGAGAAATCATTTACCAAAACTGGCTGCATGTGAAGAGCAACTTTTGCTCAAGTCCGCCATTGGATCCTAACAGCGTGGAGCAGTGTCAAAAAATCTACCATCACCAACGGGTTCCGAAAGGCTGGACTACTGCGTGATGAAGAGGACTGCACAAGCTCATGGGCGAATTTGCTTCGAGATTTAAGTGACATTGAGAGCAACAACGAAAGAGAGACTGAGGAAGTGTGAGACGAAGTAATTCTGAGGCTGTTCAATTCCGACACTGAAGACGACGACTTTAGTGGTTGTAGTGCACAGGAGGAAGATGAAGATAGCAATCAATGACTTTTCCTGGTAGGAAACTGTATGTTTTTATTTTTTTAAGCAGCCGTGTTACCGACACTGTTCGGAAAAAAGCATTTAAAAGTTAAAAAAATCTTTGTGTAACATCTTTCTGTGTAAATATCTCCTGTTACAACATGGACACCTGCGGCTTATAGACAAGTGCGACCTATACATGTACAATTTTCTTATTCTTTTTAAAGTTAGTGGGTGCGGCTTATATTCAGGTGTGCTCTATAGTCCGGAAATTACGGTATATATATTTATTCATAAAATGGGAATAAAATGACAAATGAAATAATGTCTAATTACCATGGGTTGCATTTAATATCAATTTGAATAGCTTAGTAGGCTATTTCCTTCAAAGGTTATTAGCCTTGTTTTTCAGAATATGGATAATTTTTAGTTATTGTTAGTCTACTTTTAATTAGGACTCTATTGTTTAAGATATTTAAAAATAAATATTTTATGCTTGTTTATTTATCAATTCAACAACAGTAGTCGGCATTGCTATTATTTTAATTCAATTAAAAGTAACCATGAGCAGAGAGCTTACAATTAACTGTTTATGACAGACCTCCTGATTAAAGCTTAAACAAAAAAAAGATTGGTATCTGGATCGGTTTCGGTTGTTCATGATGACAAGTAATTTGTATCGACTGTAAAAATCCTGATCGGAACGTCCCTAATGAACATCATTAATCTAAAGCACTTTGCATCTGGCGGGTAAATGAACGCACCCATTCACATCCTATATAATATTAGTCAGATATGTACACAGTATACGCAGAGTAGTTTGAGAATTGGCTCCAGCCCAGAAATATGACAGTGGAAAATGTCTAATAGTGTAGCTTTAAATATATTTAAGAGGAGCAGACTTCAAATTGAGATTTATTGTATTTGTTTACAAGGTAGAACAGATTAACGATTTTTTTTGGCATACAGACTGTAAAATTACCTGAAAATATTATGTTTAGTTTATCAGAAGGTAAATTAATTTGTCATGGCTCACACTATGTTCCTAAATTCTGTCAAAATTGACAAGCTCAAGTTCTCATGCCTACTTGTGCGTTATATTGTGCCACATTAATGTTACCATCTCTAAAATAATAATAATAATAATAAACCTCAACCGTGCTCCTAAATTTTTGACGGTGTTCCTAAATGTTTGTAATTAGAAGACCAAGTGCTCCTTAACATTGTTACCATAGGGCCCTGAGAAGAACAGTGCAGATTGTAAAACTAAATAATTAAAAAAATTATTAAAAGGTAGCAGCCTGACTTTAGATTGGTTTATTAATACCAGGTGCATTAATACAAAAAAATGACAACAGCCTTGATGTCTTTTATATTAACTAAAGCACTGTATTACATTACTACACAACTGCAGCAGAAAAGTAAATGCTTTTATACCTAGCCAAAGAATTTAAAGAGGAAGTGCTGTATAATACACAATGACAACTAAGCAAAAAATTCTTGGTGCATGGCTTATTACCGAAAGACTGCGTTTCAGATTTTATCAGACACTATGATGGCACCTTGCCAGTTCTCTTACTTGGATGGTAACTTGCCAGTTCTCTTACTAAGCCATCCTTGGAAGTTGTTCTCAAGAAACCAGTGCTCTGGGTTTCCTTTATTACTAATAAAACAACTAGGAAAATGAATGCAGGATTAACGTCACACAACTAACGCATTTCACATAGAACAGAACATAAACACTGGTATTTTTCAGTGCACTATATTTTGTAATAGAACCCTATACAAAGAACTTATGATAACATAGTTCCTCGAGACATAACCTAATCATTTCGGTTTCTGGAAAACAGACATGACAAATGTGATGTGACAAAAGAAAGAAGGACTCGGATTGGGAGGTGAGGTGTACTTACAGACTGCATAGCCTGAAGACCAACTAAACTATTAATTTATCATTTCCCTTTCTCATAATTAAGCCTTGGCCTAATAACCTATAGTTTATTAAGTACTAGATGTGTTGGGGAATTTAACATGTTAAATTTTAATTATATTTTGCTGAAATGAACGAAATGACTCGAAAAAAGATTCGTTCATTTGCTGAACGAGATTCAAAGATCCGAGTCAGCAAAATAATTAACTACTACCATTAACTACTACAAATCGGGATTACAGGATTATGTTTTAATGTAGCCTAATACATGGGTTCGTGCCATAAGCACGTGCATACATAATGGACATGTATGCATGTCCATATATAACCTAATCAGTGAAACTAAGGAAACAGGACTTTTTAACTACAGTGATCTCACTGGTCGGAATTCTTAGTTTGATCCAAATGTGTAATCATTAAACACCCAAAATGCTTAAAAATATAGATTATTTAATAGTTCTTTACAGCACCATACGTTCTGCAAAGAACCTTTTTCTTGTCAAGAACCATTTTTTCATTTTATAGGGTTCTTGAGTTGAGCTATATGATTCTTTGTAGATTAAAGACGTTATTTATGGTTCATTATAGGTTCTTCAGAGCAGTGTTTCAGTTCTTCAAGGTATCATCCCTTAACAGGTTAAAGTGTACCCTAGTAAGGTTCTTTCTGGGCCTAGAAAAGGTTCTCCTGACATCACTCTTAAGAATATTACTTTGATTCCTCAAAGCACTAACTAAGGATTTATTTTTATTTTAGAGAACATATGATAACATGGTTCCTTGTGGCACTGCTGTGAAGAGTCGTTTACTGGGTCTTTTAAAGCACTAGTAAATAAATGGTTCGCTAAAGAACTTCAGAGTAAAAGGTTCTTTTTGCAACTTAAAAGGGTTCTCCGATGGCATCAGGCTGAAAACGCTTTTTGGTTCTAATTGGAACCTTTATTTTTGAGAATGAATAGTTAGGCTGTGAAACCACCAATAAGGCGGATACAATAAAGGGTATTAACTATGTGTTGCTGGAAGGGTAACCTCAAGCATACATCTTACGTACCTATAATACTGAATCTTTTACCCAAAAAGGTGCATACTGTGAAACTTTAAAACGTTAAGGTTTCAAAAGAAATTACGGTCCACTGCAGCGACGAGAAATGGTACTGTTTAGTGCACTTTTACCCCAATAGAGTGTTGAATAGAGAACAATCTGAATACCAAACCCTGGACGTGATTCTTCATAACCTGTATTGGTTTGAACTCCACCCAGACACCCTGTCTTTCATCACATACATAAAACCAGGGATTTCAAAATGATCAGTCCCAAGATGAAAAGTGATACCTTTTTTTTATGTTTTAATCATGATGCATGCTGGATTTCCTTTCATTCAGTATGTATTTGCATCCAGATAAGACAACTAAACAAACACTGATTAAACAAACAAACAAACAAACAAACAGTGAGAAGAGCTCAACTAGGCGATCAACCTGTTTACTGATAACGACATGGGTTTAGTATCTTAAGTGAAATAGGGAGGATTTAAATCTCAAGAATGTGTCAAGTTTAGTTTCAGCTCTGTTCACACTGCTTCTTTGTGTCACAGCACTTTACCACCTGGCCAAATTAGCAGGGACTAGGAGGGTTTTGGAAAGCTTGGTGCAACAACAGGTGCTGGTTCGGCATTTAAACAGCCGAAATATACATGAAGCCAGGTGGTAAAGGAGTTCAATAAACCGGTGTAAACGTGTAAACGAGTGTTGGGTTGTCGAACAACAACAACAACAACAGCCGTATGTAGCCATCCTTAACACAGGTTTGTTTTACTCTACATGTGTGACAAACTACGAAACAAAAGTGGCATCACAAACACCCCCCCCAAAAAAAAAAAAACCCGTTTTAAAAGCACGGTAAAGAAGCGCGTTTTTCACGGCTGAATGCTCACCTCCGAGATGGGCGGACACAAAACACCGGATTCCTCCAGAACAACTACACGCCGCTCACAGCACAGCTTTCCATCGCAAACACACAGTCTTCTGTCACATTCTGAGTTTGTTCCATAACTAAGACAGGAGGAGTTCCTCTTCTGGTCTACAGGAAAGAGCGCGATCATAACGCGTGTTTTTACTCGGACAGCACATGCGACCCCTTCCGGTAAAAACAATCTCAGGAGAACAAAAGTCAATCCGCGTCGGGTTTCATGGTCACGTGGTTTCTACAGGAATGTCTTGGACGGGAATGTGGTCTTTGTTTGAGTAACAACCAAATTCACTTAAAACGTTCACTGGTCCTGATCGACAGCCTGCTGCCCCTCTCACTCAGAACTGAAGTGATTGAGTTTACCGTTAGAACTCTAGCTTCAATTGTTAAAATAAACAAAAACAAACCTTCTAGACATAGGTTAAGGCAGTGGTTTTCAAAGTCGGGGCCGTCAGGGGGCGCCCGGGGGCCGCAACAATTTGGTGTGAAAAATAAATTCTCACTCTCAGACAACCACTCACACACAATCAATTCCTAATGTAATGTAATGAAAAGATGTAAGATGTAGTCATTAATAAAAAAGGAGGCTATATTCAGAAATCTGTAATTTTTTATTGTTTTAAAGACATCTTGCAAATGGAGGGCCTCGGTCAAATGTTAATGCATGGGGGGGGGGGGCTTGCCCTGGAAAAGTTTGGGAACCCCTGAGCTAAGAGATTCAGACTTTTTGTCCAGAGGACCCCTTTAATTTAAAATAATTTTAACAGACCCCATCAGCAGCCCTACAGATTTATTTCATTCATGAATAGCAATGAAACACTTTAAATCAAATGACTTTAAATGAATGTAAAAGTTAATAAAGATGATAACTGTGATGGTAGATGGCGGGTTGTGAGTGCTACCACTGTAACAATAAATAGATAAATAAATAAATTACAGACCCCCCTTCTTTGAGAAGAAGTGTCTTATGTGACTTAAGTAATATTTTGTTTGACCCCCCACTGAGACATGTCATGAAATAATAGTACCCATAGTCCACTATATGTCACATAGAATGCCATTTGAGGTTCAGCCAACACTATATTTGTGAGTATATCCCCCATAACTTGCTCATAACACCCAAGACAAATGGTATTTGTTGTCGTTTAAACCATTTCATTTATTACATTTACATTTATTCATTTAGCAGACGCTTTTATCCAAAGCGACTTACAAATGAGAGCACACTCTCACACCAATGGTAGCAGATCTGCCATGCAAGGTGCTAGCTTGCCATTGGGGGCAACTTAGGGTTCAGTGTCTGGCCCAAGGACGCTTCGGCATGGGATCACCCGGGCCGGGATTCGAACCACCAACCCCACGATTAGTGGACAACCCGCTCTACCAACTGAGCAACAGCCACCCATTTCATAATCCTAAATAGGAAATGAAATGTCTATTAATATTAGATGATTAATATTAGAGGACATATTAAATGATTCATATAATTAATATGATATTTCAACACAGTGTGAGTTTTGCATCTGTGGCTGAAAAGTTCAAGAATCAAACTTTCCAATGACTTCAAATAAAGCAGTTAATAATTAAATGCAATCATGCAAAAAAAAAATACGGACACCCCATGGAAATTGTTGGCTTTTTTGACATATTTGGACAAGCAAACTTTTGATTATCTTTGAAACAGTGCCTATTAATGAAGCTGATATAATTGAAGAAAACCACAAGGAAAAATATCTTTTTTAATTATTTATTAAACAGAAATATAAATAGATTTGATATTCTTCTGTGGAAAAAGTAATTACACCCTTTGACTCAGAATCTAGTGTAACCTCTTTAGCAGAAATAACGTCTTGAAGGCATTTTGCATTCTCTGACATTACTGGGTACGGCCAATTTACAGCCAGTCCTGAACTAAATGGCAGTCATTTGAAATCTGCACCACATATAGATGATTTTCCTTAAAGTGGAATGATGTATTACAAATCATTTGGAGATCTTTTTAAATCTCTTGCTAGACTTCAACAACATTTTTTTCTGAAGATCTTGGCATGATGACACCACACACCTCAATTACAAAGGGCACACCAGACAATGAGACTGGTATAAATATAAATATAAACCTGGAGGCAGGTTCCACCTGCATTTCCTATGCAGGCTCTGATCACTGGCACCCAATCTTGAACACCTGATTCTAATTTTATGTATTTGAAGGTTTGATAAACGTAGGGGTGTACTTACTTTTTCCATGTGACTGATGTTTTATTAAAATGTAATGTTTTATTTGAAAATTACTACAAAATGTCAATTTGATGTCATTTAATAGAATATATCATCTTTATTAATAAACACTGTTTCAAAGAGGATCAAATGTTTGCTTGTCCAAATATGTCAAAAAATCCTACAATTTCGATGGGGTGTACTTATTTTTTAACATGACTGTAGCTGTTAATTCATACAAATATTTATTTAAAAAAGTAAAAAACCCCAGATACAAAGTAGCACATTATAGAAGTACTGCACTTTAAATAGTGTAATGCCAGTAGTTTAGTTACTTTTTTAAATAGTAACAATTTCTTAATTAATAAATGTAATCATTCAGGCTAAGGTCTATTTAAATATTAATGCGGCTTCTTGACATTTTGCATTGCATTGCACTTCATTATGTTTACGCCAGATGTCCACCGTGTACACTTACATCCCTGTGTACTGCACAACACGATGCAGGTTTGTGTGCCTTTGGTGTTGTGTTGTACATACGTTGCTAGGATACAAAATGATGGGACGTGCTATTTGACCACATAGCATGTTATACCAGTTGCATCCCAAATAATAGGCTATTAAATAATGACATCTACACTTACATGTCCAATATGAAATCATCTGGGATTCAGCCATATAATGTATCATGTAGTAGGCCTATAGGAGACACTACTAATTTTTTAAAGTAGCCAACTTGGCACCTGCTGCAGGCTATGAAGTTTAAAGCTAGCATTTACGGTCACATAGATTCTGTAAACATAGGCATAGTTTACTTCTTCTACAGCAGGACACTTGCGGCTTTATTAAGTACCTTTTATTACTTCGGTCATGAGTACAGTAAATACAAACAGTAGTGGTTGTCCTTCAAATAAAAAAAAAAAGAAGAATTAAAAGTTAGTAATTGAGGCTTGAAGACAGTAGCCCTCTCCTGGCTGAGACAGTCATCTGTGTTCACAGACACAGGAGCATGTGGTGAATTAGTTTGACACTAACCCTGGAACACTGGATGCAAGGCAGGACTACATCCTGAAAGGGGCACTTGTCCACCACAGGACACCATGAACAAGCATGCGTGCGCACACACTTTTAGTGACATTTTAAGAGTAGCCAAGTCACCTACCCACATGTTTCTGGGAGGTAGGAGGAAACTGGAGAACACCAAGGATAGTCACACAAACACTGCAAGAACATGTGAAACTTCACACAGACAGTAAGCTGAACTAAGGATCGAACTGTGGAACTGCATGGTCTATTTTTAGGTGATGTTGGTGGGCTATGTAATTTACTTACCTTCATCTTAAATACAGTGGTGTGAAAAAGTGTTTGCCCCCTTCCTCATTTCCTGTTCCTTTGCATGTTTGTCACACTTAAGTGTTTCGGAACATCAAACCAATTTAAACAATAGTCAAGGACAACACAAGTAAACACAAAATGCAATTTGTAAATGAAGGTGTTTATTATTAAAGGTGAAAAAAAAATCCAAACCATCATGGCCCTGTGTGAAAAAGTGATTGCCCCCCCTTGTTAAAACATACTATAACTGTGGTTGTCCACACCTGAGTTCAATTTCTCTAGCCACACCCAGG
>JAFFST010045071.1:0-18750 GCA_022414735.1 Noturus placidus | reverse complement strand
GAGGAATGGTCCAAAATACCTCCAACCAGAATCCAGACTCTCATAGGAAGCTATAGGAAGCGTTTAGAAGGTGTTATTTACACCTTCTAAATATAAATCTAAAGTTATATACTAAATATTGAGTTATTTTTTTTGATTGTGGTGCCCAAATTTATGCACATGCCTAATTTTGTTTAAAGAATTATTGCACACTTCCTGTAAATGGTATAAAGTTCGTTTCACTTCTCAAATATCACTGTGTTTGTCTCCTATATGATATATTTAACTGATTTTTTTTAATCCTAAGAACCAACGATTTATGAAGGAAAATCATTGAAATAAACAAGGTTGCCCAAACTTTTGCAGACCACTGTATATAACTATTCTTGACCTCTTATTCAAATAGCTAAGTGCCCCATTACTGAGTCGTTGTATTGACATATTGACCACACACAAAAAAAAAAGACTATTCATAGTCTACATCAATCTGCAGGAACATTAACATTTTTGCGCACAACAATAGTTGCCTTATACCCACCCCTCCCCCCAAAACAATAAAAATAATCTGGGTCTTCCCATAAATATGTGAATGTTATTGCTGTGACTTTGATATGATTCAAATCATTACTTATATAAAAAGAGTATACTGTTTAAAATGAGATTTAGATTTAAAGAAGTATTTATTGCGATGGGCAAATCACCAAATATCTTACATAAAAGTGTATATGTGCTTTAACCAGTTCACAAAAAGGGTGTGGACTTCATCCATCCATCCATCCATCCATCTTATACTGCTTACTCCCTTTTCAGGGTCACAGGGAACCTGGAGCCTATCCCAGGAAGCATGGGGCACAAAGTGGGGAACACCCTGGACAGAGTGTCAGTCCATCACAGTGCACAATCACATACACACTCACACAGTGTAGACTTCCTAAAGAAATTAAACGCTGCCTCTCTTCTTCTTCTCAGTGATTAACAAGTGTCAGAAACGGAAAGTTGTGCAGCGCCACCTTGTGTACTGGGGTTAAAAAAAATAATGCGCTGTGAAAGACGAACAGGCCCTGATGAGGTTATTCTATAATTCTCTGGGTCTGCATCTTATCTGAGACTCTTAATTAGGGTTAGCTAGCTGGGTGCTGACTCCAATCACAGTAGGGACGAGTGATACTAACCTAGATGCTCTCCTGAGTTGATAACATTACTTTAGCATACAGAATGCGGTAATGATAGAGCAGGGGCGCACAATAGGTCGATCGCAAAGGAAGTGCGGGTAGATCGCCATTAAAAAAAAAAAAAGTTAGCGTTGACGTACAGGACAGCCAGTCTGAGATTTGTCTTTTCTATCACCATGCGTGTGTGATCAAATGCGCCAGTGCTAAAGACTAGCGAGTGAAATCACAGAGTTAACTTTTTCAGTCTTTTAAAGACAAACCCCAGCTCCCAGTGTGCACATTAATATCAGTCACCACGAACAATGCGCCCGCAATGAGGTCTGCGATCACACTGAGCTCCTACACACTGACGTGAGATGGATTAGTAGGGGTAAATTCCTGCAGAGATTTCGAGATCTCTGTCCAGAGATAAGGGAGTTTCTTTTTGCTGTTAAACATGCAGAATCTCCCAACTCAATGATGATCAGTGGCATTTTTTACCGATCTGACCAACATGTTAAATGAGCTTAATTTGGAGCTGCAAGGAAAAGACATAACGGTGGTCAGTATGATCAGCTCAGTTAATGCCTTTAAACAGAAAATGCACCTTCTTTCCTCAAAGCTGCAGCACCATGAACTTCCAAAACCTCGCGTCAGAGCTGGAGACTCAGAGGAAGGCTTGTGCGCAGTTTAACATTGCACTGCACGGAGCAGATTAACAGCTGTCAGTCAGAGTGTGACAGACTCTTTCAAGACTTTGCTTTACTGGAGCCAGTCACTACTATTATTTCTGTGAGTCAGCCTTTTCCCACATGAAGATTATTAAGTCCAAATACCGTTCCACAATGACTGATCATCATTTGGAGGCCTGCTTAAGGCTGGCTACCAGCAGCTACTGTCTGGACTGTGCAACCCTGGCTGATTCTATTCAGTGCACCTCATCAGAGTAAGGAACTGACCAAAAATGTACTGAATTTTAGTGTGTCATAAGGGATCATGCAGTTATGCAAGGTACATGAACATATATTGTGTGTAGTGTAGGTAGATCTCCTTGACTGGTCATGTTAAAAGTAGCTCGCAAGTCAAAAACGTGTGTGCACCCCTGTGATAGACATTCCCACTACCTTTGTTAAAAGTTAACGATAATGTAGCATTACATCTATACACCATGATGTAATACAGAGAGTGGGTTAATGTTAATTACATTTAGCATATGTTTTGGACAAGGCAAGCTGTAGTAATTAGCATTAGGAGGATGGGATAGAGCCGTGTTTCTTCATGTATTTGGTGAATGTTAATGCTGGTAAACAGGTGCAGACAGTCAGTGGCTAATGGAACTCAGCTAGTTCAGTAATGTCGAGGCCAAAAGTTCTTCACAAGGTTAACATGACAAAAAGAGAGGACGAGGTTTAGACTGTAATGCTTTCCACTGTCTCTGTAATTGTGTTAAAAATTAACAATGTTATTTTTAACACGTCTGTTTAAGAGTGTAACAATATTTCTAGCACTAAAATAAAAAACAGTAAAGCATAGCTCATACTATTTGGGGATCGAACAGAAGATCATGTGCCAATTTGTAGTTTTTCTTAGTTTTATTTTTAACCTCCTCACCCTTCAAATGATTCAGTAACTAATTGAGCACACTCTGTCTGAGGTCAAAGATAGCATTCATTTTGCAGGGTTACAGAAATATCACAGTTGTTTCATCTGTGCTTGTGTTTGAAGCATTCCACTCTAAGCATTAATAACATTAAGTATCAGAATAAGTATAACAAGAATTTTGGCCTTAGCAAAGATAATTTTTATTTAAGTTTGAGTAGCAAAAATGTACTCTGATATACACTTGAATCACCTGAACAAAATACTTTAGTACATAAAGCAAACAATTCTTTCTCATACTGTCTCAATGTAAAGTAAACCATTGATTTGGACTTAACCTGTGACTGATACCATCATTAAAGAATCAAAAGATCCAGCAGTATTCCCCTGAAAAACATGCAGTGATCTAAGAGCTTTAATTCCACAGCTGCTTTTCGTCAGTGCCCAGCATTGTTTAATAATAAACAGAAGTCATTTCTTATATTAAAATATCTTCATGCAAACTGCAAACCAAATGGCATTTTACTGAAAGCACAAATGCGGACCAAGACATCATACAGTATCTATGAAAATATAGTTAACAGATATATAGATAACAACAAAAAATATAAATACATTTTCATATATGTATATATGTACATAAGCAATGATCCACCATGTAAGTATAACATTTGTGTGTTCAGAAATACTCTCATCTTATTAAAAAACATCAGCAGATGAGCTTCTGGTTAGGATATATGTGAGGGAAATGTTATTCATAATAAGTTTGTGCTTGTCCTTGCTTTTAATCAGTGTGATCATTGAGTATGTAAAGGAACAGCAACGAAGTACATTACTAAAACGATTACTGTAACTGGCACTGCCGTTTAGCACAGCTCATGAGAATTGTATCAGTGTAGTAGCCTGTCTCTGACAAAATAATAAAGTAAAATGTGTAACTAGCATTTGAAAGGTTTAACATGACAGATATTCAGTGATCGGAGTGTGTTCATTTTGAAGGTCTAAGCTACTGGTTCTGTGTAGATGTTAAATAAAGCAAAGAAGAAAAAAGTACCACCTAAAGCTTTTCCTTTACTGACTGAAATATGTAGCTAAGCTATAAATTTGTGTAAAGTGTATTATTTTTTAGGACAAATAAGAGAAAACACTGTATGTACATATTAATAATGATTATTGCATTATAAATTAACTGGATTTCTACTTTTAACCCCGTTTTCCTTCAAGTCTTAAGTAAATCTCTTCAACAAAACCACAAATAAACTAGCTAACTAATATTGAACAACCCTTGTAGTGAAAAACAATCAAAAACAAACAGTTCCATACTATACATTCTATCTGGAATAAGCCAAGGTTTAAGCCAAGTACAAGTGAGACATTGATCAGACCTATTGCAAATACTGCTGTTGCATTTTTGGGAATCACAAAGTAATACACCAACACATTTATCAATATGGCAATTCTATCAATGATATTTTCTGTATTTTCTACCCAAGTAACAAAACGAAAAGGATATGGCGGAAACTGTAACTAGGAAAAAAAAACACTATTAGAAATGAACAGTGTACAATCGAAAATTATCTTTATGTTCTATACTATGTACATATCAAATACGTATGTGAACATCCTAAATATGAAAGCAGATGAGCTTTGAAACATTTTGCATTATAAAGTACAAACAGTTTCTTTGTGATAAAAATACTTTTCTGAGTTTTACAGTTAGGTTTATATTATCTAAATTCTGCTGTTCAGATATGAACAGTAAGACCATGTAAATTGCTCAGTGCATAAATATATATCGATATATATTCAGATAATGTGCCTTGTGACAGAGTGACTTGGGTTGTGTTACTGTAGCTGGATTTGGACAGCTATCTAAAGTCTTTAAAGCCCTCCGACAGCTCAATATTTTACAGATGCTGTATCACTGTTCATAGTTCTCAGGCAGATCCATGGTTATGATATTTTTCATCTTCATGTGATATCTCCAAACTAGACGATCCAATAAGGTTGCGTGAAAGCAGTCCAAACACACAAGCTTTCATTTATTTATAGATGATGTTCAGATTCATCCTATGAACCCAATCTAGTTTGAAATATCTACATGACCAGAGTGTTCTATCTGCATAAAATTATGTTTTTGCTGAAATCCTATGAACTAAAGACAATAGCTTCATTTTACCAGGATGCATTCCTGCTATCAGCTACTTGGGTTTGCATGGCCCTCTGGGTGGCCATCACTAAGTGAACACTGAGTGAAACACACGTACTGTCTGTTGACCCCTCGCAGTGATCATGCCACTCTGTTATGCTAAAACAGTTCATTAAAAAAGTGACATAGAAAGCTTTCAAAGTTAAAGTGACAAAGCGTGGCTGAAACTGGTCTTTTCTTTGGGACAGCTGTGGATTCTTCTAGGACTACAATAAGAAATTAATGTGCATAAATAGTTTTCAATAAATTATTAAATAGACAAATCTCTGCTTCCATATATACAGAGTAACTGACAAAACAAATAATCAGTAAACATCTTTTTACACATCTCTTATATCTGGATCAACATATTAAAATTTTCGTTTTGACCATAAATAGTTTACTTTTGGCAAGACGACTAGAACCCTGATTGAAAGTTTTCATTCTACCATGTACCAATGATACTTACATGTTCCCCATGACCTTCAAGGGAAAATATGTCCAGAGCCTGTTAGCTATAAATATCATTATCTGTTCATGTACAACAACCTTTCAAGCTTTCTTACTCTTGTCATCCAGTCAATAAGTAAATATACTCTTAACACATTAAAAATCCTAAATTCTGATAATCCCTGGCATCCAGACAGAGCTGGTGAGGGAGATTTGAACTATGTAATCTGGGTTTAATGCCCACAATAATCTCCAGTCTCATGTTCAACCACATCAGTATTGTCAATAAGAATAGATAACAGGTCACCAGTATCTTTCATCTACTTCTAAAGTAATCTCTTAAGAAATCTTTCAAAATCATAAACTTTGTATATCCATAAGTACTCAGTACATCATGGCCATGGTCTTCAGTCTGACCTTTTCTTAGCCAGTTTAGCAGCTAATAAAACACATGTAATCAAAACACACAGACATAAAATTCTTAATATTTCAATAACAATTCAGTTATTAATATTCATATAAAATATTCAAACCTTTTTGTTTTCACATCAAACCAGGCAGTAGTCATCTTTGTACATCTCCCTGTCATGTCTAAGAAGTTTGCACCTTTGAACAGATCCACCATGCATATCTGCTCCTCTCCTTTCCTCTTTCCACTGGCCAAAGCCACTGACCAAATGCTCCATCACAAGTGGAAAAAAGGGAGAATTTACTGGATCAAGAAAAAATGTCATAAAGGACAGGTCAGATCTTCTTCAGATGAGGAATGACAAGTCCTCATAGAACCGACCAAGAGAGGGTAGTGATCAAGAAGAGTGGTGTCACTGACAAGTAGGCAAATTGACAAAGATGAAGACATTGAATTCAATAAGGATGGAGAAACACAGGAAAACAGCATACATCAGGACACATGCAAAGCCCAGACGTTTGTCCAGGGTCCACTTATTCAGATGCACACCCAGAACCTGAAAGAGAGAATCATCCAGCTTTATTGTCTGACCTGAATGGAGATAATTACAAAAATATTCAGAAATACTACCAATTTAGAAGCAGACACAAGGAATAAAACCACATGCATCCATGCTTGAGGCTCACCGTGAGAAACACAGATGCTAAGAGCAGTCCAACAGAGAAAATGAGGCCTTTGCTGTTGAGATGAATCTAGGTAAAGGTATAAATATATTAATATTATATACCATCACTGATTTTTATGGTACAGATAAACAAAAGGTAACATGCATATCTTACTAGTACAACTGGTACAAAGAGTAGAATAGAATGTTTTGCAGTTCAAACATTACCTCCCTCTAGTGGTTCAACCCTATTACAGGGTGACTATAGACATACATGTGCATCTTGAAAAATTAGAATACCGTGGAAAAGTAAATTTCTCCTATAATTGAATTCAAAAAGTGGCACTTTTATATATTCTAGATTCATTACACAAAGTGAATTATTTCAAGATTTTTTTGTTTTAATTTTGATGATTATGGCTTACAGCTCATAAAAATAAAAAAATCCAGTATCTCAAACTATTACAATAAAGAACTTATAATGCAGAAATGTTGACTTGAGCAGAGCTCTAATCAGCAAATTAAGCTCTAATCAGCAAAAGTTTCCTGAGCCTTTAATCTCTCAGTCTGGTTCAGTACACAACAATCATGGGGAAGATGAAAGTAAATGTTGCATTTCATTTGGAAATCAAGGTCCCACAGTCTGGAGGGAAAGTGGAGAGGAACAGAATCCAAGTTGCTTGAAGTCCAGTGTAAAGTTTCCACAGTCAGTGATGATTTGGGGGGACCATGTCATCTGCTGGTGATGGTCCACAGTGTTTTCTCAAGTCGAGAGTCAATGCAGCGTCTACCAGGATATTTTAGAGCACTTCATGCTTCCATCTACTGACAAGCTTTATGAAGATGCTGATTTCCTTTTCCAGCAGGACTTGGCTCCTGCCCACAGTGCCAAAACTACTAGTAACTGGTTTACTGACCATGGTATTACTGTGCTTGCTTAGCCAGCCAACTCGCCTGACCTGAACCCCATAGAGAATCTATAAGAGACACCAGACCCAACAATACAGACGAGCTGAAGACCGCTATCAAAGCAACCTGGGCTTCTATAACACCTCAGCAGGGCCACAGGCTGATTGCCTCCATGCCACGCCACATTGATGCAGTAATTCATGCAAAAGGAGTGCATAAATGAACATACTTTTCAGAAGGTCGATATTTCTGTATTATAAGTTCTTTATGCTAATAGTTTGAGATACTGGATTTTTGATTTCCATGAGCTGTAAGCCGTATTCATCACGATAAAAAAAAGGCTTGAAATATTTCACTTTATTTGTAATAACACTAGAATATATGAAAGTTCCACTTCTTGAATTAAATTATGGAAAAAAAATAAATTCCACGATATTCAAAATTTCTGCGATGAACCTGTAGTTCTCCTGGCATTACTGACCTAAATACTGTATGGAAATCAGCATTTAGTCTTTAGGCAAAGTGAGTGTTTTTAACCATAGTGTTTGAAATAATATAATAATAATAATAAAAAAAAACATTTCAATGTTGTTCTGGTATAAAATATAAATAAAATATATTTATGGTTTGAGCTGAGAATTCAAAATGTTATAAGCAGTAAAAACAGGGACAAATCCTGACTTTCCTTTTTTGGCTGTTCATAAAATAATTCAGCCACAGTGACATCTGATGGAATTTCAAGGTCAAGGTCAAATTTATTTATATAGCACATTTAAAAGAAACACGAGTGTGGACCAAAGTGCTGCACGTCAGGTATAACAGGAAATACGTTAAAATGATAACATAAAATATAATTAAAATAAGTATATTAGACAAATAATCACTATAAGAAAACAAATCAGATATAATTAAGACCAGAAAATAAGCAGCTAGTGTGGCAAAAAACAAAACAAAACCCATGGCAGCTTATAGATAAGCTTGAGAAAAAAAAAAAAGTTTTAAGAAATTATTTAAATGTAGGGGAGGATCTGATAGAAGTTTAGAGACTATTATAAGTCTTGGTGTCATTACAGAAAAGGCCCGATCACCTTTGGTTTTTAATCGTGACTTGGGAATGGTTAGTAACAACTGAGAAGAGGATCTGAGAGTTCGCTGGGAAGAGTGAAAGCAGAAGAGATCAGAAATATATATGTGGAGTCCATGCAAGACTTTAAAAACACACAGTAGGATCATGAGATGTTTGTTGACTTCAGGAGAGCAGTGAGCGACCACAATCCACTGAACATCGTCGGCTCCTCCGTGGAGCTCGTTAGGAGTACTATATTCCTTGATGTTCAACTTCTGGAAAACCTCACCTGGTCCCTCAACACCAGATCCATAACTAAGAAAGCCCAGCAGCATCTCTACTTTCTGCAAAGGCTGAAAAAAGCCTATTCTAACAAGGAACTATTGAGAGCATCCCAAGCATCGGATCCCAAGACTCTGAAGCAGATAGTAAGGACAGCTGAGAATATCATCTGGGTTTCTTTTCCTTGCATCATAGATATTTACACCACACTCTGCATCTGCAAAGCCACATTCAGGCTTCACAACCAGACTGTGTAACAGCTCCTTCCCCCAAGCCATCAAACTCCTCAGTAGTCAAAGACTGGCCTGATATACACACACACTTAACTGAACACCATCCCACTCCCCTTGCAATTTTGGCCCATTTCTGTGATGTCTACCTGTTCTTTTTTTGATATCCATCCATCTTCTATCACTTACTCCTTATCATGGTCATGGGGAACCTGGAGCCTATCCCAGGGAGCATCAGGCACAAGGCGGGGTACACCCTGGACAGGGTGCCAATTCATTGTGCAGGGCACAATCACATACACACTCACACACCCATTCATGGCCCAGGCAGTGCTCGAACCCTGGATGTGTGAGGCGAACGTGCTAACCACTAAGCCACCGTGCGCCCCTTTTGCTGATAATGTACTATATACTGTACTATATACTAATTTATAAATAAATAATTTCTTGTCACCACTATACTCTTTATCTGGCTGTTACTGCAGTAACTGCTATGTCCATGCATGGTATAAGCTAATCTGCTGAATACTATGTCATAGTATGTTATGTTTACATTCACACCATTTTTAATATGTTGTTATTCATTTGCGGTACCTGTTATATCTGACAATTCCACTCTAGAACTGGGTACTGGTCGGCACTACGCTGTCACTTACTGTGCCCATTGTCCTGTTTTTTGTCGTGACTGTACTGTCTTGTGTTGTTTGCACATGTTTGCACGTGCACTATGTAGAAATGTTTAGGTCTTATTTAGTTGTGTGTTGTCTGATGTGGTTGGTGTGTTGTTTTGTGTAGCACCATGGTCCTGGAGGAATGATGTTTCATTCCTGTAATTCACTGGTAACCATTGGAATGAGGCTAAGACGGGTGGATATGGCTCTCTTTTTGGTCCCAGTCAAGAAACGAGCTGCATCACACATATATTCCAGGATAGTTTGAGCTGTGGATAAGAATTTGCTAAAGCGAGATTAATCCCTGGTTTCTGTTTATCACATTTTATATACGGCTATTAGGAGTGGATGCACGCCATCTGTTTAGAAGGTGTTAGGAAACCCACTTCAAACGCTCAAACCAAATGGATGTTAAAAACAGACTTGTGGAGAGGAAATGTTATGGTGTTGGTTAAGTCAGCAAAATGTGAAGTCATTTCCAAGTGGACTAGGCTTTCACAGAATCCAACAGACTGACAAAACAGACTGGCTGCAGATCACTTCCAAAATAAGCTCTCAGTATTTGTCTTAGAGGAGCAGTGGAACATTCTCAACATGTGCATTGAGTCTGGAGCGGAGAGGAACTTTTAAAGCCCTCTAACAGGTGTACACAAGGTTTCTCTTAGATAAACACTATTTCTTCCTTCTTCTAAATCTGTTTCATTCTGCTCACACTTTCTTCCTACTCTAAGCAAAACGTTTTGGAGCTAGAAATTTGGGTCATAGTTAAAAGTAAAATGTCCTCAGGTATTAGGAGTGATATATAGATGAAAGATAATTATCCATAGATTGTAAAAGAAAGAGTGAAAACGTAACATACAATAACAAATAAATCTACGTTTAGTGTAATAATGTGAGCACTACTGGAAAATTAACCAGATACCGTACAGAATTTCATATTATTATATGGTTACTTACTGTTGAGCCGTAGTCAATAGCAAGAGTCTGAAGAGTCCAGGGAAGCCCCAGACCAACCAGTATATCAAAAACATTACTACCAATGGAGTTAGACACGGCCATATCACCTAGGCCTGGCAAACAGTATAAGAAAGAAGGATGAGAAATGTAAAATGACCAGCAGTTAACAATATGTAGACGTTACATTGGTCCTTAAAGTCAAAACCCACCTTAATCAAAATACTGATTTTACTTTAAAAAAATATATATTTTTTTAGTTTACGGTTACATCTATTTTCACTATCGTTATTGTTTCCCTACATTCCCACAATGGCATTTGACTACCTGCTGATTTAGCTCTTGCTTCATCTCTGCCTAGAGAGACCAGTGCAGCAGCACTTTAATCCTTTACTCTGTCGAGCTGACTCAGCTGCTCATCTGCACACTGTGCTAGAACTCATCATCTCATAGATAGCTAACTAGATGAGCTGAGTATGAGCTGAGTGTGTCACTTCTTTTGTATAACAGCATTGCATTCTGGGATTCTGAGTCTAACGTTAGCTGTCTCTATTACTGCTTTGCTGGATTTCTCCTTAATATGACAGGAAAATGTTCCTGAAAAGAAAAGAAGTTCCTGTTCTTTGGTTTTTAGGATCTAATAGCAAAACATACCTGTTACGCCTTTTGTTTAATATAATGTTTTTTGCCTCCTATTAAACTGCACTGAAACTGCACCAGCATTGTAACTGTGTTAACAATTTCCCCTGTGGTGTCACTGTGGCAAACAAACCAGTTCTCACAGAACAGTGAAAATACAGCAACAACCAAGAAATTAGGACCAGAATCACATAGAACATGACTAATATTTCACTACATATATATTGTGCTTCAGGATTAAGATAGCCTTTTTTCTATTAACAAAGCAATATGAATATTTTTAAAAGAAAGCAAACATGTGAAAGATGGTCCATATAACCAGTTTTGACAAATTGTTGACTATTTTTGGTTTCTCTTGTGCCCACCTTGCCGTGCCACTATAAGGCTCGCCATGCAGTCAGGGACACTGGTGCCTGCGGCCAAAAATGTAATTCCCATAATGACATCTGGGATGCCCAGAGTGAAGCCGATGACTGTCACCTGGACAGAGCCGGAAGAATAGCATCAAGTGTTTTGAAAAAATAAAAAATAAAAAATAATAAAAATCACACAAAAATGAAGTAGGAAATAGATTCTCTCACCATCCACACCATGATGTAAGAGAAGCCAGCAATCCAGAGTGTGGAGGTGATGAAGGTGACCATGAACCAGCGCTCCCAGCGAGGCGAGGCACAGTTGGGCACCGTGAAGAAAAGCAGCAGACTCAGCGGCCATGCCAGCAGCCACTTCACCTTATTGCACATGCCCCCTGCGCACAAACACACACACACAGAAAATTAGTGAATAGAAGAAGTTTCCATTACATATGCTTTTGTTAATCAGGTTATTAGAAGCTACCTGGGCAGTGGAAAGGAACAAAGGGTCCTTCGTTCTCATCTTCCTCCTCCTCTTCTTCATCATTCTCATTGTTCTCATTATCCTCATTCTCATTCTCTGTATCAGTGCCAGGATCTGCCCCTCGTGTGTCATCATCACGATGCCCATTCCTCCATGTGTTCAGGCCTCGCTCTACACCCACAATGCCGTTCTCCATTACATGCCTTACAGGAAATTTGACTGTCACCTCTGAATCCCCATTACTAAAATGACCATTGTTGAGACGCTGCCGCTGTAAAAATACACAAATCACATTGATTTACTGCTGTTCTACCTATCACAAGATAGATAGGGCTACTTACGTTTTACAGTCGAGTAAAAAGGAGTCTTGATTAATTTTGAGACTGATATCAATTTCCTCAGCACATGTCTGATTTTACGTGCAAAAAACAATGTTCCCTTTCAAAGGGAACTTCAACATTGCGTTTAGTATAACACTATGGGAGCGCCTCTTGCATGTCACCGGCATCTGAAACAACTGAAAGTCTGTAAATTTTGACAATAAACCTGATTTGCAATGGGGGTTGAATAATTTTGATTGCAACTGTATGCCATCCAAAGATTAATATGCAGGGAAAAAAACCCCAGAAATATTTAAATCCATTACACAATTTTACAGATTTATAGTACGGTATGAATGTTTTTGTCTATTCTGTAAAGCTAAATTCTCCTTGGTATGTATTTTTCATGTAAATATTTTTATGTTTAACAGAGTGGGATGATATCGTATAATATTTATTAACCATTTTCTATAATGCTAACTTTCAATGGCACAAAAAATGTTTGGGTTACGCATGTAACCCTGTTCCCTGAGAAGGGAACGAGACGTTGCGTTTTGCATAACACTATGGGAGCGCCTCTTGGCCGTGACTGTGATCCGAAGTTTGTGTAAAATCATGCTTATTTATAGGCCTGCCATGATCAGGTGACGTGGCAATTAAGCACGTCGCGTGATATACAGTGCCTTGCGAAAGTATTCGGCACCTTTGAACTGTTCGACCTTTTGCCGCATTTCAGGCCTCAAACATAAAGATATAAAACTGTAATTTTTTGTGAAGAATCAACAACAGGTGGGACACAATCATGAAGTGGAACGAAATTTATTGGATATTTCAAACTTTTTCAACAAATAAAAAACTGAATAAACAAAAAGACACTTCATTTCCTCAGAATCTCAGAACTTTTCTATCCCTTTAAAAAAAGGAAATAGAAAAAAGGAATGAGTGAGAGAGAAAAATATGAGTAAAAGAATTCAGAAAGTGTGTTACGGCTTGCTCCCGTTTCATCACGAGGAATAGTGCACACTTTCTGGGTGAAGAGTCTAATGGTGTAGCATGCGATGTCAGCCTCGAGAGGCTGTGCATGCTAATGCCTACATTAAGCAGCTCGGCTCGCGACTCTCGCTCTTCTCGGAAACCAAAGCGAGTTGGGTTTCAGAGTCTCAAGGTTCTGGGCCGGCCGCTGCCGAGGCATCTAGCTGTCTCAGGTTCGGGGGATCTCTTATGGATCCGGAAGAAGAGCCGGAGACCAGCGTTGTTCAATCTCTTGCTCTGTCTTCTGGGTTTGGCTCTCCATTGGATTTTGGAGCTTGCATCGCAACTCTTCTTTCCGCAATGGAATGCCAATAGGGGGAAGAAAATACCACACACAAAAATAATAGTAATAATTCCTCTCGGATGCCGAGGAGCCAGAAGGAGGTGCTAAAAACTGAGAGCAGCATATAAAGAGCTGCTTGATGTGATTATTAAGGCTGGATGAGCATTTTCTCCCCAGTGAAAGAAAATCCCTCACACTGCAGAAACACCCCTTTCTTCCATAATGCATGACAAAATATCAGGCTTCCGGGGGAAAACCATGCATAAGCCGTATTTATAACCCCATGATGTTGGATTATTCGGCCATTGTGGGGAATGAACGGCATGGCTATTTAGCTATGCTGAAGGTGGAGGAGGCGCTTGCGAGCTACCTCTCTCCATTGTAGGCAAGTAATTAGGGGGGCCGGCTTTGCCATCCAAGCCACCGTGTAAGGCCACCGTGGCATTGGTGGGCAAGGCCTATGTGGTAGTAGTCTTGCTTGTGGGTCACCACAGACAATGATTGTGTTGCAGGCCTACCAAGCAAACCTCCTAGGTGAGCTCGACATTCAGTCAGTTCCTTCCCTGTTGTCTCTAGCTCACTAGTGCTTGCCAGCACTAGTGCGAGGGAGACCCAGAGAGCGAGTATGGCAGCCCGCCAACCCCCGCAGACAGCCAGAGGAACCGGGCGGCCACAGTCACGACCTGCTACTAGGCCTGATCTGAAAATGGTCATAAAGGCCAAGCAGGCAAAGAAGAGCGGTCCTGAGGGGCTTTGGAGGGACGTGTCAGGGGACATGAAGTTGTTAAGGCAGTTAGCCCCCCGTGCTACTGTAGGGCCTCCCCTAGCCAAGGCGGTCCCAAGTTTTCAGTGTTCTCAGGTAAGCTAGCTGTCTCAGGGCAACGAAAATGTGATGCTTTCTTCTCCAATAGAATGTGGAATGGAGAGCAGCGACCAGAGCCTGGTGTTAACGCAGATGGTAAGATCCCTCTTTGACAAGGGGTCATAGAACATGTACCCTGTTCCCTGAGCGAGGGAGGTTTTTACAGCCGTTATTTCCTGGTCCGCAAATAATAGAAGTATGCGGCTCAATTTTAGATCTGCGTCATCTGAACTGTACTCTTCGGACATACAGCTTCAAGATACAGACGCCAAAACTTATCGTTCCACAGATCCAATTTGAGGACTGGTTTGTGACGACAGATCTAAAAAGGTGCATATTTCCACATAGAAATATCGTTAGCTTTATCCCCTCGCATCTTCACAAAGTGCATGGATGTCACTCTGGTTCCATTGTGACTCCAAGGCATCCGTGTACTAAACTACCTGGACGACTGGTTATTTCTAGCACGATCCAGGGAACCGGCGGTTCAAAATCAAGATGTTGTTCTCGCCCACATGAAGAGCTTGGGGCTCAGGTTGAACCTCAGAAAAGTATGCTTTCCCCAGGCTGCAGTGGACAACTTTTCTAGGGGTTATAAAGATTCTACTACGATGAGGGCGTTTCTATTCCCAACATGCACAGGGTCAATCCTATCAACACTGAGCAAGATAAAGCTGGATCTTGGAAGACTATTGGCGCTTATGGGCCTATGGGCACAGGAGACCGTTCAGTGGTGGCTGAGATGTTTCGTCCAAAAACGAAATCTCTGAGAATAAACAGTGTCACGTGGCGATGCCTACGTGCTCTGAGAATTTGAGTGTCCCCGGTTTCTAGTCTTGGGTCACACTCTAGGGGTGTCTCCTTAGCGCAAACCAGTAGTGACAGACACCTCCCTCACGGGTTAGGGCGCGGTCTTTGACAGCTGTCCAGCTCACGGTCTCTGGTGCAGCCATCATCTGGAGTGGCATATAAATTGCCTAGAAATGTGGGCCATATTTCTAGCACTGAAATTCCTTCTTCCTCAATTGAGAGGTCACCATTTGTTTACAGACAACACACCGGTGGTCTCATATATCGACCACCAGGGAGGATTATGTCCGTGCCCCCTGTTCAGGCAGGTGCAAATAATTCTCCTCAGGAAAGTTTGTCAGTGAGTGTCTTGTGGTGTGAGGAACGTCAGCTAGACCCAATGAACTGCGCAATAGCTACAGTACTGAAGTTCTTACAAGAATGTTTCTCAGTGAGGTGGGCTCCTTCCACAATCAGGGTTTACGTGGCTGCCATTTCAGCCAACCATGCCGCTGTTGATGGAGCCTCTGTGGGGCAACATCCTCTAACTTCGAGGTTCATGTGTGGTGTCAGGCAGCTGAGGCCTATCTGCAGACTGCGCATACCTTCCTGGGAACTTTCTGTGGTCTTGGAAGGTCTGTCAGGAACCCATTTGAGCCTTTAGAGTCAGCCTCTGAGAAGCTTCTGACTCTAAATGTAGCTCTTCTGCTGGTCCTAACATCTCTCAAGCCAGTAGGAGATCTACAAGCTCTCCCTGTAACCCCTTCTTGCCTTGTGTTTTCCCCTGGATTAGCCAAGACCTTCCTGTATCATATGCCGGTTATATTCATAAGGTGCCTACATCGGTACTTACGTACACTGCTCCAGCCAGTGGTGTAAGTTGGAGCAGATGCTGGTCTGCTTTGGCGGCGACAGTAGAGGTGATGCTGTGTCAAAGCAGCGCATCTCTAATTGGATAGTGGAAGCAATCTCTATTGCTTATGAGACACGTGGTCTCGCTTCGCCTCTGCGCATAAGGGCTCATTCCAAAGGGCTATCCTTACAGGATATGTGTGCTGCTGCAGAGTGGTCTACGCCATACACATTCATTCGTTATTACAGCCTGGATATTGATTCCACCCCGGGCTCGAGTGTCTTGCAGTGACCTTCGGGCTTGGGTCTTTTTGAACAGGCCCTACCCTCGGGATGACTGAGTGGGTATTCTTGTTTCCATAGTGTTATGCTAAACGCAACGTCAAAGTTCCCTTTGAAAGGGAATGTCTGGGTTGCGCATGTAACCCTGTTCCCTGAGAAGGGAACAAGACGTTGCGTAGCTTTGTCATACCAGGGCAGGCCTGTGAATTACTATATCACACAACGTGCTTAATTGCCACGTCACCTGATCATGGCAGGCCTATAAATAGGCATGATTTTACACAAGCTTCAGATGACAGTCAGATGATGCGCAAGAGGCGCTCCCATAGTGTTATGCAAAACGCAATGTCTCGTTCCCTTCTCATGGAACAGGGTTACATGCGTAACCCAAACACTTTTTGTGCCATTGAAAGTTAATATTATAGAAAATGGTTAATAAATATTATACGATATCACCCCACTCTGTTAAACATAAAAATATTTACAAGAAAAATACATACCAAGGAGAATTTAGCTTTACAGAATTGGCAAAAACATTCATACCGTATTATAAATCTGTAAACTTGTGTAATGGATTGAAATTTTCCTTGGTTTTTGTCCTGCATATTAATCTTTGGATGACATACAGTTGCAATCAAAATTATTCAACCCCCATTGCAAATCAGGCTTATTGTCAAAATTTACAGACTTTCAGTTGTTGCAATGAACAAATCAAACAGTGAAATCAAATCAAAGCAAGTGAAAACACAACATATGTTTCAAGTGGTTTCCCCAAATTCAACTGAACATGCAACTTACAGTTACATTTATTCATTTAGCAGACACTTTTATCCGTGTGTGTGTGTGTGTGTGTGTGTTTTCCAGATGTGTGATCCTGACCTCCATGATGAGCATGCGGGAGGCCATGGTAAGTCGGGTACGTGGAGAAAAATGGCTTGTGATCATGATCCTCATGCCAGCTTCAGAGAAGGAGAGCTGGTGTGGGTATGCAGACAGCAACTCATCCACCATCAGTACTGATGGCTTCCTGTGGAAATTCGCTGGACACAGAAGAAAACATTACCATGTATACAGTGCGTTGTGACAATATAGACACATGTCCATTTCCTGGTTGATTCATTACATTTCCAGTTGACTGGAACTTCTTAACCATTGCCCTAATGGTGGAAATTGGCATTTTCAATGCTTTTGCTATTTTCTTATAAACACTTCTCATTTTGTGAAGCTCAACAAACTTTTGCGAACATCACATTCCTTGGTCTTATCCATTGTTATGAATGACAAAGGGAATTTTGTCTGTTTGGTCCCTCATATGTATACCCCTGTGAAACAGGAAGTCATGTTTGAACAATTTCCTGTTCCTAGTCATCCAGGTGTACTAAAGAAAATGTAAAATATCAATGGGAATATACTTCAAATATATTTTTCTCACATTAATTCACAGGGTTGCCAATAATTGTTGCACACCTATATTTAACAATTTTTTTTTTGATAAACCTGTGTTGTGTTTGCAATTGTTTGATATTCACGATAACAGTATTTTTGTGAATTAAAAAAAAAAAAAAGAAAATTAAAAGGTTAAACAATAAAGACAATTTTTCACAGCCTTCTTTTCTCATATTTACCAAGGGTGCCAATATTGGTGGAGGGCACTGTATTTGCACCCACTCTCCTTAATCTTTACTCAAACATTAGTGTATCTTTATTTAATGTCATTATTCTAACTTATTTTTACTAATAAATTAGGTAAATTTTTGGCATTTGCTCCTCTTATTACCTTTTTTGAGTAGCACAGCTGTAGCATCACATCCATCATCAAGGTCTGTGCTGCTCGCTGTACCATTTCCCAGGTTTGTAGCTTTGTTCTTCCTCCACTCAAAATAGTGTACCAGATACGAGTTACACCTGATTGACACAGTCGTGATCAAAGACAAAAGATACAAACATTTCAGCAAAAAAAAATTACTTATATCTCTTAATTAGACTTTGTTTGGAAAAGACCAATACACTTACTTCATTATTAAAATGTAAACCAGGTACATCAAAATCAGGATAAGAGATTCCCACCTTTAAAATGCAATACACAAACTTTGATTAAGATATAAATGTGTTGTCGTAGCACTGATTAATTGTAATATCATTCCAAGATATTAGTGAAAAACATAATGGGAAGAAATATAGATAGATAGATCGATAGATAGATCCTTTATTTGTCATTGTAGCTAGTACAATGAAATTTGCAGTGCTTACCCGTCAATACATCACTCATACATTTAAATAAATAAAACAAGAAATTAAAATA
>JAFFST010045070.1:29813-43588 GCA_022414735.1 Noturus placidus | reverse complement strand
TATGATTCATTTTCATAAATCCATACAGAATCAAACTTTTAACCCCAGTAACATCACATTACACCCCCCAGCAAGATTTATATATGATTCATTTATATGTGATTCATTTATATATGATTCATTTTTGTGATTCATTTATGTGATTCATTTATATGTGATTCATTTATATGTGATTCATTTATATATGATTCATTTATATAGTGATTCATTTATATGTGATTCATTTATACATGTGATTTAATTATATGTGATTCATTTATATATGATTCATTTATATATGATTCATTTATATGTGGTTTTACATGTGGTTTACTTACACATGATTCATTTTCAACATCCCCCATCACCTCGGCACATGATGGCTACTCTATTACTGGTTGTATAAATACTATAAAACCCAACAAAAGCTTTTTAGAGAAAACTGGCAGACGTCTTGCCTCTTCTGCTCATCTTGCTGATCAGAACATTGTTCAGTGTATATACACTATATATATATATATATATATATATATATATATATATATATATATATATATATATATATACACACACCTTCTACACATTTCTACATGTGAAATGATGTATTGTTTTTCTCTTATTTTAATTCCTCTTTGTGACTGCTGTGAAGTTTCCTCCTCCTCCTCCTCCTCACCAGAGCTGTGTGATCACACACCATTTACTACACTTCATTTCCTGCAGGAAGTTTATTCTCAGATGTGCCAAAACCCCACACTGCAATTACTTTCTCTGGGTGTTATGAGTGTACGTGTACGTACATGTCACGCTGAACACTGTGTTTCTTTTCTGTGTAGGGCCGAGACTTCACGCTTTGGCCTTTCTGACACTTTTTAGTCATTTATTTTCATTTTCAGACTAAGTTCATTGTTGATTAATGTGTATGTGTGAAATGGCGGGACAATAATGAGGCTAATTGGTGTCAGGTGATCTAATCAGTTCAGGTGTGAGGCAGAAGCTTATAAAAAAAATTTTAAAAAACCTGGACCACAGCACAAGTGGATTGTGGAAAACTGATTTCAGAGAACGGAGGCGTGATGTAGTAGCAGATCTTCTGAAGAACCTCCCCCCCCCCCATTTAACAGCAATTTTTTCATTTTTTGTCACCATTCAGTTCTGATTGATTTTAGATCTAATAACTTGGTAAAAATTTTAGTTGGCCATTTTAAAGGACCCCTCAGAAATCAGAAGTTTTCTCTGGTCATAAATAATCTGGGATAAATTTAGAAAGTCAAACAATTTTTTGAAAACAATGGAGAACTTTTTAAAATAATAAAAATGGATTCAGAAATAAGTCATTTGTAAGTCGTTTGTAAGTCATTTGTAAGTCGCTTTGGATAAAAGCGTCTGCTAAGTGAATAAATGTAAATGTAAATGTAAATAAGTACCCTATTAGAAAAAAGGGGTTCTGAAAGAGAGACTCTTAGTTCCAGGGTTAGACAAAGAACTTTTAAATCTCTCCCACAGGAACAAAAACCCATTTGAGGTACTAAATAGACCTTTTTTTCTTAAACTGTAGCTACATGCCTAACAATTATTAGTTTTAATGTGTCTTAGACAAGGTCATGTGCAAATGTTTGTGTTAATTTGGAACAAAATTTAGAAGATGGAGAAATTTCTAGCAATAAAACATTTAGTCTGTTTTGTCTCACAGATGCTCTTTTATTATCAAAGTAACAATACAACATAACTGTGTATGTGAAATTGTTGTAAAATGTACCTGTGAATAAATTAATATGAATTTCATGTTGTATAAATATTCTCAGCGTAAGCTTGATTGATTTGTGTTAAGTTTTCAGATGTTTTTAGACCTAGTTTGAGTTTTGTTTCAAATTGTCCCTCAGGTTTTTACACTACTGTGTTATATAAAATATAAAATAAAATAAAACTTTTTTGGAAAGGTTCTCAAAGAGAACTGAAAGACAATTCATGCAGTTTCCCAAATTAACAAGATCATTAATGTGATTAAGAACAGCGTGTTTTCATTATAGCTTTGAGGTCAAACTACAACTCATGCTGCTTTACATCGGGCTTCAAATATAATCTCAAATATATTTGATCTCAAATATATCTCATTATAATCTCAAATATATCTCATTGAGGAAAAACTTTTTCCATGGTTAAAGGTTCTAGTTGTTGATAAGACAGTGTAGGATAAATTTAGAAAGTATGGTTCATCATCAAGCCTAACACTTCAATCCGATCTATAAGGAAGTTACTGATAAACATTATAAAGATAAATAACTCTCAATTCCACATATAAAATTCCACAAAAGTTCCTCCTGAGGAGCTAACTGAAAATTTTATTCATGGAGCTTCAGCAGTAAGCTTACAATGTGTAGAAAAACAGGTTCCTCAAAGGTTCTTTGCGTGGTCTTACTTTCTGAATAATTTCTACTTGGGATTGTTTCTAAAAAGGAAACCGTACGCAGGGTTCTACATGGAATCTAACTCCCAGAAGAACTCTTTTGGGTGCTAGATGGAACCATTTTGCTTTTATTTCTCTTTTACTTTCTACTGCAACATCCGTGAGAAAAGTGATTGCTCATGGGAAGTTTCAGTGGACCAGATAAGTGTGTTTGGAAGTTTACTCAACATTTAATACTGCTCCTGGAGAGAATGTATTAGTGTACAGCTGTCTCATTCCCAGTTTTCTCACAAATGTAGTCCTGTAGTGTCACATGATTACGGTGATGTTTATTGTTGATTTTTATTTTAAATAAAACACAAAATTGATGCTCTTCTCTTGTGTGGCAGCCTGTTGAAAATGACGCAAGTGCATTTATCTGTCCAGGATCCATTACTCCAGGTATGCGTGGCACTTCTCTCTCCTTGTATCGCTTATTCTTAATATTATTATCAGAGGATTTAACTCATTATAACCATCATGACTTCTCCACCTCAGAGTTCACCCAAGATCTCCAGTGCTTGTCCAGCTCCTGTGAGAAGTGCCTCTGCTCCATTCCACCTCCCAAAATCAGCGACCTTCTGGACGATGAGGACCTTCTCTACACACTGAGATTGAAGCTCGACCCTGCGCACTACACAGTCAAAAACTGGAAGAACTTTGCCAGCCGCTGGGGCATGAGCTACGACGAGCTGATGATGCTCGAGCAGCGGACGCATGGCTCGACCTCTCACAGTCCCACTCAGGAGTTCCTGTTCCGCTACAGCCAGAAACCGGTGACGGAGCTCACCAAGCTCTGTCAGTTCTACCAGCGTATTGATGTACTGCGACTTCTTCAGCAGTGGGTGGAAAATGACTGGCCCTCACGGTGGAAGAGAGCACATTAGAAAAATAAATATCTATATGGACAGCTAATAAGAGGAACACGAGGCTTGTGCTTTTTGGAGCCGGAGTGGAAGACGGTAGGCGTGCATGTGGTCCATACGTGCTGCTGGATTCTGCTATTGTTGGACTTTCTGGAGTATCTCTATTACACAACCTGATTTTATATTTCTTTTTGAAAGCTTATGAGTTTTGTCGAGCCTGAGAACGGATGGTGAACTAGTTTAATTCCTTTTAACCGGACGTTGCAGCAAATGACCACCTGTGTCCGTGGTGATGTTTATCAGTAAATCAGTGACTGTAAATAATAATTAAAAAACGTAATAATAAATACATACAGCGTAAAACATGCTGACTCAACTTCCTCTTACAACAAGAAGAGTTTTTACGGCTTGAACACCGATCACTGAGAAACCCCAACAGATTACTTGATGTATTTGTGCAGTGCATGCTGGGTAATGCAGCGACGGAGCATCCAGTGATATAAACACAACAATGATACAAAATGAAAAATTCTATTGAAATACTGACGCTGACAAGTAATACCGAGATCTTTTAGAGATAAGGGTTCCTCAGGGATTCTATGGATAGTCTGACTCGGATAAGGAAGCAATCTGTTGTCAGGTTCTATACCAAAGGTTCCTTGAGAAGGTTTGGATTTATGGATCTATGGTACTACATTACACGGACAAATTGAAAGGTCCTGTAGGGTTCTACTCTATGCAGAACCCTACATGCAATACTTTATAAGTAGAGGTTCCTCTGTGGTTCTTTGGATGGTGTGTAAAGGGATCATTTATAGATTGGGTTCTACTCTCTTAGAAGAAAGTAATTTGAGGGACAACAGAAAAAAACATTTATTGGTCATGTTGCTATTTTGTATTTTGCTCTAGAGTTAGGCCAAAGTTGTCCTCATGCTGCCTTCTGAAAAGGACGATATTTTCTCTTAAATACTGTGATATATCATATACCGGTTATTAGCAAATGCCTTCGACCAGGGGTGTCAAACTCATTTTAGTTCAGCCTAATTTGATGCCAAGTGGGCGGACCATTAAAATCATTTAAAAAAAGAATAAATTCATGTTTTCCCCTTTGTTTTAGTGGAAAGAAGTACAATTACATTAGGATATGTTTTAATTTAATGAACTATCCTTTTACAAAACATGTTATGAACAACTTCAGATTTAACGATAAGATTAAAATTTAACTTCCAGGACTCAAGAATCTAAAGTTCCCTCATTTCATCTGTAAAACTCTTTAAAAGGTTCCAAATGAACCAGACAAATACAAAGAAAGAAAACAATGAACAATGAAAATCAGGATTTTTTTTCTTCTGTTATCAAACCTGCTAGAACCCATACCCTCTCTCCGCCCTTCCTCCTCTCGCTATTCTCTAACAGGAAGCAGTTAGATTTCCGTCACTGAAGAAATAAAACCTCGCTGCAAACCGCTCGTGTCTCTTCCACAAACCTAAACACACCACATAGTCAAACCAGGAACCGCGCGTCTGCGAGCCAACACAAACTCCGACCAGAAATGCGCCCCTAGCGGACAATTTAGGAAGAGCAGTTTATTTTAAAAATTGTAGTTCATGTCTCATAGCAATTTTTCACTTTCAGATTTATCCTGCGGGCCGGATTGAACCCCTTGGCCGGTCGGTTCAGGCCCGCGGGCCATACGTTTGACACCCCGGCCTAAGACGTGCCCCATGTTCACGCTAGCGAGCGACGAGTCACTCGGGTCACTTGAGAACCAGTGGTAGCTATTTAGGACTTCTAAAGCTAATTCAATAACACACTTATCTGTATGAACATCGGTTGTTTATTTACGTTACGTGCTTCAAACTAGGATTAGATTAGCAAAGCGAGCTAACTGTACTAGCTACATACACTCATAAGAGGCGCCAACAGATGCTTCCATCCAAGTTTTATTTTACTTCTGTGCCTGTTTAATGAGAGCTCAGATATGATGCCACGTTTATTCTTCCATTTTATGCATCAAATAATAAATTGGGAACTGAATGCAGGCAGTAACTAAAGTCGTGAGGAACGTCGGACCAGTATCGGGATAGTATCGGTCCGAGGAATCAGATTTGTTCCTTTATCGCATCGCAGCATAGAAATAAAAAAAAAAAAAGCTCTATTCAAATGTCATTCGTTGCTTTGTTTCTCGCTAGTAAAAGATAATAACCAGTTAGAGCATAATAACCTTGTACCTTTCACTTGAAATTATGAGTTTATTTTGGAAATGTCCCACAAATAAAGTAGCACTTTTCAAAAATAATTTCATGTCCCTAACTTAATGTTTTTAAGCTGTTGGTTTTTGGGGGTTTCTGAGTTTCTTTAGGAGGTTGTAAAACGAGCACGAGCATGTTCTGGAGAACTTCACAATCATCATAATCAGTTTGATTATACTTTTATAATCTTTTATTTTTTAAACCTCTGTAAAGACGATGAGGAGGAGGAGAAGGAGGATGAGGAGCAGGAGGAGGAGAAGGAGGATGAGGAGCAGGAGGAGGAGAAGGAGGATGATGAGGAGGAGCAGGAGGAGGATGATGAGGAGGAGAAAGAGGATGATGATGATGACGAACAAAAATTCAAGTTAAAAATTGTATTTATTGAAAAAATACACAGTGGTATACATGTATATATTTTACAGTTAAAGAAGAAGTAAGTTTTTACAGTTTCTTAATAGCATTGTAAATAACCAGTTAATTTCCCATTAACAACAATACTGATGAATAAAATATGATGTAATTATTACATGTAAATGATGTAAGTATTAAGTCATTTAAGATCTTCAGTATTTATATTAATTTTAATTGCACATGCAGTAGTTTATATTCCAAATAAAATGCTAAATGTTTTCCTTCATATCATAATTCTTGTGAAGATATCGTGTTTGACATGTCTGTGAATGACATACTGACACTTTATATAAAATAACCACAAGTTTTATAGTAATATGGCAAGATATTAAACTTCACCAACTTTTCAAAATTCTCTCTCTTTTTTTTTTTACGTAAGTCTGTAAAAGTCCATAAACAATTTATATTTATGTCTAGTGATAAACTGTGTCTAGGAAAGAAAAAAAGACACCCATAACAGTAATGTAAACAAAATAAATGTAATAATAATTTTGTAATATTATAAAATGGTCAAGGTTTAGACGTTAGCTAATAGTCTGCATCTGAGCTGTTGTTCAAACCGAGCATGTTGTTAAGACTCAGAGAAAGGTGATCTTTTTTGCTAGTCGAGTTCACTAGCGGATAATCCATTTCCCAGTCAGGATTTATCACTTTAAATGTTCCTTGTCTAACTTTTGTAGGCGTGTCTGGGAGTTCAGAGCTCGCTGAATCAGACGGCGTCGTGGGATTGTACGTGGAACGTGTTGTGAAAAGCCGTAGTCTTTCTTTGATGTCTATAGATTGTGAGTTTGCGTTGGAATCGAGAGTTCCTGTGGATGATTTCCACCCACCTCTGACCCTGGGAACTGAGACGGTCGCAGATGATGATTCTGTTT
This sequence comes from Noturus placidus, assembly GCA_022414735.1. Classification (NCBI taxonomy): domain Eukaryota; kingdom Metazoa; phylum Chordata; class Actinopteri; order Siluriformes; family Ictaluridae; genus Noturus; species Noturus placidus. The sequence goes on along the minus strand of JAFFST010045070.1, from coordinate 36,762 downwards.
TAATGGGGCTGGTGTTCAGGTCAACAAGGCCAACAGCTTCAGTAGCATCTTGCAGATCATCAAATCTGCTGTTGGGAAGTCGGTGTGTCTTGAACATGGGCAAACTTTTTGGAAGTTCCACATCTGCGTTAGCACTGACCTCACTGTCATCGATGTTTGCATCGACGGTATCTATGGTTGCTCCAATTGATCCATGATTTGAGCGTTTGAATGGCCACTTTATTTTACTCTTAGACCCATCAACATTGAGATCGGGAGATTCGACATCAACCTTTCCGTTGGGTAAACTCAGATTGATGTTAGGGCTCTCAACTTTGGGGGCCGACATGCTCAGGTCAGGTTCATCAAAACTAGGAGATTTTACTTTTGGACTAGAGAAATTTAATCTTTTTAGTGTTGGAAATTTTAGCTTTCCTTTAGGGGCATCTATATCAACATTGGGACCTTCAAGATTAGCTTTAGGCAAGTTCAAACTGGCATCTGGAGCTTTTATATCTTCATAAATTTTTGGGGCAGACAGACTGAGGTCTGGATTTTTGACTGATGCGTTGACATCAACTTCTGGTGACTTTACTTTAGGAGTAGATGCATTCATTTTAGATTTTTTGAAAGTGAAGAATTTAAACTTGCCAGATGGGGCCTCTATTTCTGGAGTTTTAACATCCACATCTGGAACCTTAACATCAGCTTTGGGCAATTTCAAATCAACATCAGGTGCACTGATTTTAGCCTTTGGTAAGTTTAGATCAATATCGGGTGTGTTCAGTTCTCCATCAATCTTAGGAAGAGAAACATTCAGATCTCCATGGGCATTCAGGTTAGGCTCATTAACATTTGGTCCAGAGAGGTTAAATTTGGGCATCTTGAGGTGTGGCATCTTAAGCTTTCCAGAAGGTGCATCAATGTTGGCATCTGGGACGTTCAGATCTACATCAGGGCCTTGAAAGCTTCCCTTTGGCAACCTCAGGTCTACATCTGGTCTAGAAAGATTAACATTTGGTGCACTCAGGTTAAGATCAGGTCCTTTGAGGCCTGCTTTAGGTAGATCCATGTCTATGTTTGGTGCATTCAGGTCTGCATCAACATTTGGCCCTTTGACCTTTGGTCCAGAGAGGCTAAATTTGGGCATCTTGAGGTGTGGCATATTAAGCTTTCCAGATGGTGCATCAATGTTGGCATCTGGGACGTTCAGATCTACATCAGGGCCTTGAAGACTTCCCTTTGGCAACCTCAGGTCTACATCTGGTCTAGAAAGATTAACATTTGGTGCACTCAGGTTAAGATCAGGTCCTTTGAGACCTGCTTTAGGTAGATCCATGTCTATGTTTGGTGCATTCAGGTCTGCATCAACATTTGGCCCTTTGACCTTTGGTCCAGAGAGGTTAAATTTGGGCATCTTGAGGTGTGGCATATTAAGCTTTCCAGAAGGTTCATCAATGTTGGCATCTGGGACGTTCAGATCTACATCAGGGCCTTGAAGGCTTCCCTTTGGCAACCTCAGGTCTACATCTGGTCTAGAAATATTAACATTTGGTGCACTCAGGTTAAGATCACGCCCTTTGAGACCTGCTTTAGGTAGATCCATGTCTATATTTGGTGCATTCAGGTCTGCATCAATATTTGGCCCTTTGACCTTTGGTCCAGATAGGTTAAATTTGGGCATCTTGAGATGTGGCATATTGAGCTTTCCAGAAGGTGCATCAATGTTGGCATCTGGGACGTTCAGATCTACTTCAGGGACTTGAAGACTTCCCTTTGGCAACCTCAGGTCTACATCTGGTCTAGAAAGATTAACATTTGGTGCACTCAGGTTAAGATCAGGTCCTTTGAGACCTGCTTTAGGTAGATCCATGTCTATGTTTGGTGCATTCAGGTCTGCATCAACATTTGGCCCTTTGACCTTTGGTCCAGAGACGCTAAATTTGGGCATCTTGAGGTGTGGCATCTTAAACTTTCCAGAAGGTGAATCAACACTTGGGGCATTTAGATCCACATTAGGGCCCTTGATATCTCCTTTTGGTGGGTTCAGATCTACATCTGGAACAGAGAGGTTGAGTGCTGGCGATTTTGCATGAAGGTTAAGATTTGGATTCTTCAGCTCAGCTTTGGGCAAATCTATATCTGGACCGGCTAGAGAACCATTAATCTTAGGTGCTTTTAGGTCCAGATTAGGCCCTTTTAACTCACCTGATGGTAGGTTCAAATCTGGTGTTTGCAAATTTGCATCAACATTTGGTGATTTTACTCTTGAGCCAGTGAGACTAAATTTAGGTAGCTTAACATGTGGCTTCTTTAGTTTTGCTGATGGGGTATCAATTGTGGGAGTTTTGAAGTTCACATCTTCATTAACATCAACATCTGGGACATTAAGATCAGCATCTACATCTGGTCCTTTGACTTTTGTACCAGAGCCAGAAAATTTGGGCAGTTTGGGTATCTTGAATTTAATGGGTCGAGCTTCAGCATCAATTTTGGGAGCTTTTAGGTCTACATCTGGAGTTTTGATGTTTAAGTCTGGTGTACCGATATCACCTTTTACTTTGGGTGCAGAGAGTTTGAGATCTGGTCCTTTGCCATCTATGGTTGGCCCTTCAAGTTTTGGCAGGTTCATGTCTGCATTCATGTTGGGGGCTGACAGATTGAGTTTTGGAGTATTCACATCTGCATCAATGCCCTCTAAATTTCCTTTCACTTTTCCTTTGGGTTTCTTAAATTTGGGCCATTTAAATTTAGCAGATGGGCTGTCAGTGTTGAGATTTGGGGTATCAATGCCAAATTCAGGACTGTTGAGCTCGGCATCAGGAAAATTCACATCCACACCTGGGGTCTTGATGTCAGCTTTGAGATTTGGTACAGAGAGGTCAGCATCTGGTGGTTTCAAGTTTGGCTTTGAGAGACCCCAGTTTGCCTTGGGCAATTTGAGTTTGCCAGAGGGTCCATCAATGTCAACATCTGGGAGTTCTGCATTAAGATTTGGGCCTTTCAGTTCAGCATTTGGCAAATTCACACCTACATCAGGTGTATTGAGGTCTAAATCAGGGGAACTACCCTTAAAGTTCGGCATCTTGAATGGAGGAGTTGAATAGGATGGTTCTGGAGAGTTCAGTGTTGGAGAAGACATGCTGCCATCTAGATTAGCACCTTTAAGTTTTGGCCCTGTCATGCCGAAGGTTGGCATTGTGAACTTGCCGCCGTCCCCGATGGTCAGATCCGGGGTAGGGCCCTTCAGTTGCATCTGTGGGAGTTCTCCATTCACAGATGGAGCTGCTAGGCCACCTTTGACACCTGGGAGACTTAAATTTCCATTCAACCCATGGATGTCAGCTGATGGGGCTTGAAGTTTTGGAGCGTCACCCTTCAAAAATAAATCCCCAAATCTCTATGGAAAGGAAATGGGGGAAAAAAGTCAAGAATTGATTGCAGCATATCGTCTGTATATTTAGAAACCCGAACAGAATGTATTGTATCTCATTTTTAAAAAAGTAGTTTCCCATCCAGAACAACAAATCAAAATACTGTTCATTCTGTTAAACAAGTGAATTGTGTGTAAATATTTATTTTAGTATATTTGCATGGTTTAGGTTAAGGTATTGCTTACCACTCCAGCGTTTGCACTGGCTTTGGTCTTAATTTCAAGGTTCTCATCGTAAGTATGAATGACCTTGAGTATTTCCAGCGCTTTATCTTTACTGAGGTGATCCAAGTGAATTGTGGCACCGATGATCTTCTCATCTATGGACAATTCTAGAGTGGTTAGTAATCATTTTTCCAACAATGAAATCAAAGTTTCCTGATGTTTCTTTACATCTTTTAATAAACTTAAAATGGTTTCCTCATGGTTTTGTGATAAACCCAAAGCGTGATCATCACCTTGGTTTAAGTTGATTGCAGGTCCTTTGATTCCAGTGTTTAACACATCACTGGCTGAGAGGGTGGAGGTCCCCATTTCCCTATTCTGAAAGTGATCATTAATAGGATACAGGATTATTTATGAAAGTTTAAAGTAAGGTTGGAAAACCAACATATTTGCACTGAGTCAGCCGACAACGAAGCAAAGCACTCACGTGGTGAAGGAAACTTGCCATTATCTTTTAATTATGTCTACAGCTGCATATCACGGAAGAATTGGTCCTGTAATCTGCCGAGACAAAATAGGAGATGTGAAGAGAAAATCAGCTTTTAATTAAAATGTCTGAATCACTAAAAATCAAACTTGTTTGTAGTGCAAAAACATATTCAGTGGAATTCAGATGCAGGACGTTTTTCTCTGTGGAAAACGTTCCTTGCTGTCATGTGCTCTTAAGTTTCAGCCACACTCGAACGCTTAGCATGCTTTATACTTGACTATATAAATAAATAAAGCCTCACGTGCGTGTGTTGTTTTTCACCCTGCCACATCCCTTTAAACCAGGAACAAACTGGTGTTTGTGGCACATGATGAAGTTTTTCTTTTAAAGATAAATTGTTGATATGTTGATATTTTACACATGAAAGAGGAACACAGGTATATTTCCTGGGATCTAGGAAAAAATAAACTTGCATATTTATATATTTATGTAAAGCCGGTTTATGACAATGTCCAATGTTAAAAGTGCTATCGAAATAAAAGTGAACTGAAGTGAATAGTTAGTTATTTGCGTTAGCTGCTAGTATGCTAATAAATACAAGAAAACATGCATGTCTAACTGTCTGAGTGGTTAAAATAAATACATAAATGATCAGTATACTGTAATAAATAAGGGAAATTCATTTGGACTCCAAGGTGATTGTAACACTGTTGTACGATCGAAAGTGTTTTTAAAGCAGCGTTGTTTTTACATGTCGAAAGAATAAAACATTCAGTTGTCGCTGTACAAGTACGACAAGCCTCAGAGGGGAGTTCCCCGTCAGGCTGCGCCGCATGTGTTAACGAAGGAGAACACTACTTCTACAGGCTTTTTTGTCATGACCAAATATACAAAACGCTGCTGGTTCATAACGTACACATGTGTAGCACCTAAAACACCTGTTGAGTCAGTGCAGACAGTCGTGTGCAATAGTTTGCACACCCCGCACTCTTTCTGTTATGTTGGTGTAGACTATTTGACTGATTTTTGTGATAATTAGGTAACAGCTGTGGAGCCAGAACACACTCATCATAGCATTCAGTGTGTCACTGGTGTACATTAAAGCTCTTTTTCTTCTTCGGTGTAAATCTTTACACTCGATTATGTTATTAGGTTAAAAATAAATAAACAAATAAGGTGTATGACGACTGTCACCTTTTACAGTTCAGTACCCAGGTGATCAGGATTTTGGGTTCCCTTTAGTTGTTCCTTATTAAAAGGACACTCTGATCACTTATTAGGAAGAGTGTATCACGGTATGTTTGGTCGATTTTTAGAGGAAGTTGAGTGAAACTACTGACGGCCAATCAGCTGCAAGATTGTGGCATACCATGCACATCATGCAATTTAAAAAGTGTTGATCTGTTTGCATCGTTTTTATCCAATGTGTCTTTTGGGTGTGGCCTGTCCAGTGTTTGTTTTAGTTCCATACGATCGTATGGATTTGTCACTTCTTTACAGCGTTATAACTCATTTGGACAGAATTGAGAAAATCTCCGATGAAATGCGTCTGAAATCGCAGCTCTGTGTCACACACGTGCATCTATCGCAGAACATGAGCTCATGGTTTTCCTCCAGGGCCTAACAGTGACTCCTTAACAATCACAGGATTTAAACTCACAACCTTCTGATGGTTAAATTTAACGTGCTCTGTTCCAGGTGAAACCTGTGATGTGTTCGGAGGATTTTAGAAGAATTCCTTCACTGGATTATAAACAAAGATGCGCAATACAAACACCCATTAAACCCTGAGCTTCATAACTTTTAAAACAGTCATTATCTACTGTGTGTGTGTGTGTGTGTGTGTGTGTGTGTGTGTGTGTGTGTGTATGTGTGTGTGTGTGTGTGTGTGTGTATGTGTGTATGTGTGTGTGTGTGTGTGTGTGTGTGTGTGTGTGTGTGTGTGTGTGTGTGTGTGTGTGTGAGTGTATGTGTGTGTATATGTGTGTTTGTGTTTGTATATGTGTGTGTGTGTATGTGAGTGTGTGTATGTGAGTGTATGTGTGTGTGTGAGTGTGTGTGTGTGTGTGTGTGTGTGTGTGTGTGTGTGTGTGTGTATGTGTGTGTATGTGTGTGTATGTGTATGTGTGTATATGTGTGTGTATGTGTATGGGTCTGTATGTGTGTAGGTGTGTGTATATATGTGTGTGTGTGTGTGTGTGTGTATGTGTGTAGTTGTGTGTATGTGTGTGTGTGTGTATGTGTATATGTGTTTTTATGTGTGTGTGTGTGTGTGTGTGTATGTGTTGGTGATGCACCAGCTCATGTCACTGGAATGTCAAGCAAGGTGTTGGGTTTTTGGGGTAAACGGTGTAAAAACCTGTTGGTTCAGATGAGTGAAGGCTGGCATATCTGATCCTGACCGCACACACACACACACACATACACACACACACACACACACACACACACACACACACACACACACCCCTCTCCATCCATTCCATAGAATCTAGCCATATTCATGAGTCTATTTGCATCTCATTAACAGGATGTGGCTAATTTCTTCATTTTTAAATGTGAATAAAGTTCTAAACTATTGTGTATAATGATGTACAGTAATATTGTGTGTATAATCATGTACAGTAATATTGTGTGTATAATGATGTACAGTAATGTTGTGTGTATAATGATGTACAGTAATATTGTGTGTATAATGATGTACAGTAATATTGTGCGTCATTAAAGTAACATTTATGAAATAAACTTGTGTACGTATTGATGATTCTGACACACAATCTCAGCCCAGTGTGTCAGGATTAAACCCCTCGCCCTCTCCCTACGATTTGAGCTTACAACCTTCCCTGATCATGATCACTGTCCCCCCCGACCCCCTCTGACCC
>JAFFST010045070.1:7648-18023 GCA_022414735.1 Noturus placidus | reverse complement strand
ATTTGCAAATTGCCAAAATAACAAACAAACAAACAGAAATACTGACGTCACACGCACTTCCTGTGTATTAGACGTGTTATACATCCATATTATACGTGTTATTCGCCACAGGAAGTGCGTGTGATGTCAGTATTTCTGTGGTATTGTAACAAAGTACAAAATATTAGGAGATAATTCCCGACCACACATGGCAGCCCCAGACCCCCATTTCTGTTTGTCGCCTTTCCCCCGTCGACATTCTCGTGCTGATGAAGTCACTCGTTTTTGTGGTTAAGCGAGACCAAAGCACTCGGAGAATCTCTCAGTGACAACATTTCTACTGGTCTGAGGAGATCATCTACATGCCAACAGATAATCACTCATCACATTCCCTCTGAACTGACAATGCCTCGGTTTCACCACACACACCACACACACACTCACACACACACAACCCAACACACACAACACACACACTCACACACACAAAACACACAAAACACACACACAACACACACACAACCCAACACACACACATACACAACCCAACACACACACAAAACACACACACACAACACACACACACACACACACTCACACACACACAACCCAACACACACACACAAAAACACACAAGAAAACCTGAGCACAAAGTTCGTTTACACAGCCATTGAAAGATCACTTAAATATTCACAAAAATTATAAAATGTACAAACACGACAAATATGATAAATCATATGATAAATGTACCTGCTAGCGTGAATCCATGCTGAGACACCTAGCAATAATTAACTGATTGTCATGTCTGTACTGCTGTGCTAGAAATGTTAAATATAAAGAAATAACAGCTAGCATAACCTTACGCTAAACAAGGCTGCTAGCGTTCATTCTTTCTTGGCTGTCTCGGTGCTTTTTAAGGATGAATACACAAAAACAGAACATTTCTAAGCGTCGCTCCTTGTCAAATCTTCCAGGGATGAATAATGAAAACAACTAAAAATGTATAATAAATGTGCTAGTTAACATGATTTTATGCTAAGCTTCCTTCTTTCCTAGTCGTGTCAATGTTTTTTTGTGATAAAACGATAAATAAAATAAGACATGATAGCTAGCATAAATTCATGCTAACTCAAACTGCTAGCCTATATTTTTGTTAGCCATGTCAACGTTCCATTACATTTATTCATTACATTTATTCACTTAGCAGACGCTTTTATCCAAAGCGACTTACAAAAGTGATATCAAGCAGAGAACAATACAAGTAGTGCCACTATACAAGATCCATTAATTGAGTTCTAGAAGAAGCAACGTGCACAGTCAAGGTGTAAGTGCTTTTTTTATGAGTTGGTTAGGTGTTGATGGAAGAGGCGGGTCTTCAGCTGTTTCTTGAAGATGGTGAGAGACTCTGCAATCCGGATTGAGGTTGGAAGTTCATTCCACCACTGAGGAACAGTTAGTGTGAAGGTTCTGGAAAGGGATCTTGTGCCGCGCTGAGTAGGAACTACTAAACGTCGGCGCTAATCGATCGCAGATTGCATGTGGGAACGTAAGACTTCAGGAGAGTTGAGGTAGGAGGCGTTGTTCCAGACAAGGTCTTGTAGGTGAGCATCAAGGCCTTGAATTTGATGCGGGTGAATACAGGAAGCCAGTGGAGGGAGATGAAGAGGGGTGTGACATGGGTTCTCTTCAGCTGGTTGAAGACCAGGCGTGCTGCAGCATTCTGAATCATCTGCAGGGGTCTGATGGAGCTGCTGGGAGGCCCGAGAGTAGAGAGTTCCATACATATGCTAGTCATTTTTTGCTAACCAAAATTACTAGCCTGCAATCTTTAATGTTAATATTTTGGTGGTAGAATTCTTTCTTTCTTAGCCAAGCTGATATTTTGTTGGCAAAACTAGAAATCCAGAGACAATTTGACCAAAAATAAAGACAAAGAACTAAGTAAAATGAGACAGAACTGGTTTCATGCCAAGTCATTCCTGACTCAGTTGACATTACGAGCATTCTGTTATCCATGCCAGGAATTTAGTGACCTAACCCCAGTCAGTTAGCATTTTTATTAGCTGAATTAGCATTTTCTGGCTGCATTCCTGACCTGCGATCACAATGAAACTCAAATACGTGCTGTTCATCCATAAAGAATGCAGTTTTAGTGTCTTTAATGCGTGAATAAGAGAAGAACCATGAAGTGAACCGACAAACAAACCAAAGCCTTGTGTAAGGAGACATACTGAGTACCTACCACACCCAGATAGGCCACGCCCACCACATCTGATCTTGAGAGCATTAAAGAAGAATGCAACAGACCCAGGAAATGTATAGATATTTTATTTCATTATTAAACTGTAAAAAAAAAAAAAAAAAAAGTAATGAACATACACAGTATGTTTGACACGTTTAATCATCGCATGGAGCAAAGTTCTGTAGCTTCAAAACCATGCTCATGGAGAGGGGAGAGAGAGCGAGAGAGGGGGAGTGAGAGCGCAAGACAGAGAAGAGGGGGGATCGAGCGAGGGAGAGAGAGAGGGGGAGAGAGAGCGCAAGACAGAGAGAGAGAGCGAGCGAGGGAGAGAGAGAGAGAGAGAGAGAGAGAGAGAGAAAGAGAGAGAGAGCGAGCGAGGGAGAGAGAGAGCTCCATGTGATGCTCGCTCTCCCGCCCTGCAGCTTTATTACACCAGTGTACACACTCATCCTGAGGTGGCGCTGTTTTATTACTGCACGTTGTCCTTCACTGGAGACATGGGCTCTCCTTTCTTACAGGGGTTTAACTTTGGGTTCTCCCTGAAACACACACACACACAGAGGAAATTAAGACAAATTAATCAAGGAGAAATGGTCCATTAACAATTAGAGATAATTAATCATTTTAAATAATACAATGAAAAAGCCTGACATGATTAAACAAAACAAATGTTAGTGCTGACACTCAGAAATATAGAGTAGCGCTTGGCCTGGAAATGCAAACTTGGCGAATGACGTGCTTTTATATTATATTACCGTCTACTTACCTTAAGTAGTTTACCAAAATAAAGAAATAAGTATCTAAGTACATGAATTAAACTAGCAGATTCATTCACTTGCAACAGAGTTGTGTAGTGTAGATTTAATATTACTCGTAAATGGTCAGACCTGGTGTGAGCTGTGGGTTCAGTAAATAACTATAAAAATAATAATAATAAAACTAGACTACTGCAACTCACTACTCTCAGCAGCTCCATCAAACCCCTTCAGATGATTCAGAATGCAGCAGCACACCTCGTCTTCAACCAGAACAAGAGAACCCACATCACTCCCCTCTTCATCTCCGTCCGCTGGCTTCCTGTGGCTACCCGTATCAAATTCAACACCCTGTCCGGAACAACACTCTCCTCGAGGTTTATGTTCCCTCACGCTGTTAATGACCGATCCCTGGTATAGTTCCTACTCAGAGACGCACAAGATCCCTTTCCAGAACCTTCACACTGACTGTCCCTCAGTGGTGGAATGAACATCAATCCGGACCGCAGAATCCGTCACCATCTTCAAAAAACAGCTAAAGACCCGCCTCTTCCGTGAGCACATGACTAACCCCTAACTTATCCCCATTCCAAAAAGAAATAACACTCTGCACTTACTCGGCCTCTTATACCTCGACTCGGTGCACCTCGCTTCTCTACAACTCAATTATCAACCTCGTACAGTAGAACTAGTCGTAGAACTACTGGTAGAACTACTCCTCCACTTCACTTCACATATTTGTAAATCGCTTTGGATAAAAACCTCTGCTAAATGAATACATGTAAAAATTAAATTAAATAATAATAATAGTAATAAATTATAATAGTGTGGCCGATATTTTACAAGTCAGATTCTCATTACTTTAAATAAATGACTTGATATTAGTGTGGGTTAGTTTGGTTTTAAAAACTGGTTTCATGCTCCGACCCGTTGCACTCGGACCTCTGGGAAGAGCACAGTGACGCTCGCCCAACTATACGCAGCTATTGTGTTGTGAAAAGCTGTGTAACAGCGGTGTAAGTTTAGGTGTGTAACCTGACTCCGCCAAGTTTTACTGACAGATCGTGAGAGTTAGTGGTGCAGAAATAAATATATTAATAATCTATACACGACTTATCACATTCAGAGACTCGGCATATAAACATCATGGAGCTCTGCGTGTCTGAGTTCAGTGGAGTGAAAGGAAGTTGCATTCCTTCCATACCGCGGTCTGCTCGAGCAGAAAGAGAGTTTGAGTAATAGATGAGAGTAAGGTGTGACTGGATTAGTGGCGTTAACTCCTACACACTTATTAAAGCTGAAGTTTTTCCACAGGCCGCTGATGGTGGCCTGCAGTCCCGGGCTGTTCTCGTTAGTGACGGCCATTTTCCTCCCCGGAGCCTTCTTCCTCAATCCACTCGCCCTGGCCGGAGCACACGGGCGGATCTTACTGCCCTTCTCCTGTTCGCTGGGACTGATCCGGGACAAACCGGACACCTGGTGGAGGAACAGGAAGTACGAATTGAACACAACATACTGCTGGTAATGGAGCGTGTGGACGTACCGAGTCGTCATCTGGTTTAACGGTGCTTACCTTTGTCCTCGTGGGTGTAGATCTGACCTCCTCAGTCACAGACGCCTCACTGAGACTCCCCGAACATCCCAAATCCCTCCACACGTCCTTCTCCTAAACACAGCATGGAGAAAACATCACGGGTTTATTTTAACCCCCAAAAACTCGTCTCAGTCATCATTAAAATCTTAAGAGAACCTGTTCATTAACTAAACAAACAGTCTAATTATGTTTTATAAATAATAATTTATCAATTTGTATAGCGCTTTTTACAATGGTACATTGTCTCAAAGCAGCTTTACAGAAATATCATTTTTACATTTACAAGCGACTTCCTAATGAGACCACATTCACACACCAATGGGAGCAGAGCTGCATGCAAGGTGCTAGCTTGCCATCGGGGGCAACTTAGGGTTCAGTGTCTTGCCCAAGGACACTTCGGCATGGGATCACCCGGGCCGGGATTCGAACCACCAACCCTACGATTAGTGGAATAGTGGACAACCCGCTCTACCGACTGAGCCACAGCCGCCCATCTCGCCTTAGTAGTTATGATGCTTTGAATTTTGTTTCATTTTTTAATGTAGGTTAATATTAATATACAAAATATTTCAATAAATTATTATAACTTCTCTCTCCATCCTGTCTGAAAAATAATAATTATAATTATTAATATTATGATGATTATTTATAGAACGATTTATGGGAAAAAATTAAAACAATATTTAAAACTCTACAATTGTGTAATTAAATATAGAAACATTACTGCAAATGTATTATTATTAAACTAAATCACATTTATGGGTAAAAGCATGTTTTTATACGGCGTGTGAGAACAGTGCAGCACTCAGGATGAAATATTTCGTACCGTAATGGGTTTCCTCACCGTTTCGGGTGAGGTGGTTACGCTCGGAGTGCCAGTGGTCGAGTCCTCTGTGGTGGAGAGGCTGCTGCTGGGCTGAGAGAAATACGCACTGTCCTGAGACGGAGGAGAAGCAGGAGGCGTTTCAGTATCAACAGCGCCCTCTGTAGGAGAGCAGGGTGTACAGCGCTGAGGAGATTCAGTCTGTCCCCAGCTGAGATTCTCCTTCTTTCGCTGGAACTGCTGCAGGATAGAGAGGCCCGAGGGCATGCTGGGAGTTCTGGGTCGATCCGATGTTGCGGATCCAGGTCTGGAAAGTTCTGTGGAGCTGGAGCTGCCGGACCAGCTGAAGGCGCTCAGGCTGGTGCGCCGTGGCGGCGTCTCCGTCTCTGTGCTGAGAGTTTCTCCAGCTAACGATCGGGCGTGGTCTGATTTCTCGAAGTCATGCGATTCTTCCTTGGAGTCATTCGATTCAGATACGATCAGATCAGGGCTCGCGAAAAACCTGCAGAAGCCCAACGAGAGTAAACAGAGGACTGAAGCGGTACCTTCTGGGAAACTGTTTTATTCTACAATGCCTTCTTCAGTTCTATGTTCTTATAAACAGTTATGCGCTCCTCACCACGTCTATAAACAAGCTCAAGTCACAACAAAAACCTAAACTGATTTCAATATGTAGTCATTTCCCCCCAAAAACTAAACCAACATTTAGACACCAGGCGAGAAAATAAATAAATAAGTACACCCTTCGGGTACTTCTATGGTCGTTAAGAGAGAAATGTGTTACTAATGAAAAGCACAAGATTAGTTCCTCATCTGTATCACTCACTTATTCTGTATATTTAAGATCAACATCAGCTCCAGAAAATCGCTAGAACTCACATCTTCATTTAATGTACACGGAGACATCATGTCCTTGAACACTGCGTTCTCTTTACAGGGTTTATTTACTGACGTATGGAGCAGCTTCTCTGATCACAACACGGTTATTTATTTATTATTTTAATTTCCTATTACAAAATAAGCAACACTGAACAAATATGTCTAAACTTGATCTTTTTTTAGCTATAAAAATGTTAAATAATGATAATAATAATAATAATAATAATAATAATAATAATAATAGCCCACGAAGGCATGGCGTACCCGCTTTGAGAACCCTGGGCGTGGCGTACCTGCTGCGTGTTCCCTGTTCTCCATCGCCCTCCTCTGACTGGTTCCTCCACTGCAGCAATGTGGCAAATCGGTTCCGGGGTCGAGGAGGCTCTCTTTGGGAAGGTTTTTTCTCCTCGGGAACGTTGTGCTTTGTTTCCATGGTTACTAAGCGCTGTTTCTTCGTTCCAGATGAGTACTGTTCCAGCACGTCCTCGTCTGAGACAGCGGCGTCTGACAGCGGACAGGAAGGTTTTTAATATTCCCTTTACGTTATTTATCATGACCCGTGTGTGTGTGTGTGTGTGTGCATTCACCTTGTCGTGGTCTCTTGACCTGTGGTTCTCTGTTGGGCAGTTTGAGGCCACGCAGGGACATGACTGCCTCCTTGCCTCGGGTTTGAGGAGGTCTCTGAGGGGACGATGGAGTCTGGGGTTGGATGCTACTGGGTACATAACCTCTGCTCCAGATGCTGACTCGAGGCGAGGCAGTGACCGGTGCAGGGTCGCTCCAGCCTCGACTGCGAGGGGCTTTAACAGGCTGAGGGGGAAAAGCGAGGGTTTAGAATGATTCAACTCAAACCAACAAGTAAGAACTGTTTTAATTTGCGTCATATTTCACACTGTTGAGAACCAATCAGAAATGTTCTTCCTTTATTTTATCATTCATACATTAGAAGCGTCCACCTACAACATTACCTCAGCAACAACGGACACAGTTCTCTTTGCTGCTTTGGGGATAATTTCGATTGTTAAAAACACTATACATATAAAACTGAACGGTTCCTCCTACACCATTACCTGGGCAACGACGGTTCCTCCTACACCATTACCTGGGCAGCGACGGTTCCTCCTACACCGTTACCTGGGCAGCGACGGTTCCTCCTACACCATTACCTGGGCAGCGACGGTTCCTCCTACACCATTACCTGGGCAACGACGGTTCCTCCTACACCATTACCTGGGCAGCGACGGTTCCTCCTACACCATTACCTGGGCAGCGACGGTTCCTCCTACACCATTACCTGGGCAACGACGGTTCCTCCTACACCATTACCTGAGCAGCGACGGTTCCTCCTGCACCATCACCTGGGCAGCGACGGTTCCTCCTACACCATTACCTGGGCAGCGACGGTTCCTCCTACACCATTACCTGGGCAACGACGGTTCCTCCTACACCATTACCTTAATTAGTGATTAAAACATGACAGTAAAGTGAAATGTGATGAATTTTACTTGTGTTACAGGAGCATCAGGATTAAAATCGTCGATCTTCTCCATGGTGTTAATGTCCAGATTGCCCAGAGCCATCTGCAGTCCTTGCTTATCACCGACGTTCCTACAGACGTGTTCATTAAGGAACGTGTCCAACAAGACGCATTTCAGAGTGCCAACTCCTAGCATGCTTAAAATGCGAGAAGGTTAGCATGTGTGGAGAACAGGAACTAACTTCTTTCATATGTTCTACAGCATGAAACGTAAATATTAAATAACCATTTAAAAATCGTTGAGAAATTAAAGACTTGGGGACGTGCTGTTATAGGAAACTGATCAGCATGCTGGTGGTAAGAGGAACAGCTTCATCACACACAGTACTATATGGTTTATTTCTCTGTGTGGAAGGATACACTCCGGCGTAGCTGAGCGTGCTGAGCTCGAGGTGTTCTGGGTAAGGGTTAAGAGGAACGACTTTTCTGTTGATGGGGTCAAAGACGAGCTGATAGAGGAACGTGTTATTGGCCTTCACAAAGCCGTGGATGTACTCGTCAGGTACGATGATGTTCATCTTCAGGTACTGACCCATCTTCCTGATCACCTGGACAACACAACAACACAGGGGTATAAACAGAGTGTATGCGATTAATATATCGCTACAGTGAAATACTGTGATGTTGATTATAGCGTGACGGTGGCCCGTGACGTTGATTATAGCGTGACGGTGGCCCGTGACGTTGATTATAGCGTGACGGTGGACCGTGACGTTGATTATAGCGTGACGGTGGACCGTGATGTTGATTATAGCGTGATGGTGGACCGTGATACTGATATCGTGATCTTGATTATAGCGTGACGGTGGACCGTGACGTTGATTATAGCGTGACGGTGGACCGTGACGTTGATTATAGCGTGACGGTGGACCGTGACGTTGATTAAAGCGTGACGGTGGACCGTGACGTTGATTATAGCGTGACGGTGGACCGTGACGTTGATTATAGCGTGACGGTGGACCGTGACGTTGATTATAGCGTGACGATGGACCGTGATGTTGATTATAGCGTGATGGTGGACCGTGATGTTGATTATAGCGTGATGGTGGACCGTGATACTGATATCGTGATCTTGATTATAGCGTGATGTATCGTGATACTGAGCTTGTGATATTGATGTATTATGATACTGAGATATGATACCGTGAGGATATCAGGATTGTTGGCCATCCTGAGCAGCTTGCAGGCTTTCCCCAGGCCGATGCCGTAGATGGATGGAAGATAATCACACCCCGACAGAATGCACATGTAGCGAAACTTCTCCTCAGTGAAGACGTCTCCCAGCGAGCGGCAGCGGCCCAGATGATCCTGAGATATCTCCAGACCGTTCCCCTGCTTATCCATCTTCAATATCACCTGGAGGTACAACCGTAATAAGCACACTTTATCATGAACACACACACACACACACACACACAGTTGTGTTATGGCTTATGTTTGTCAGTCTCAGTGAAGGAGGCGTGGTTTGTGTGTGTCAGTCTCAGTGAAGGAGGCGTGGTTTGTGTGTGTCAGTCTCAGTGAAGGAGGCGTGGTTTGTGTGTGTCAGTCTCAGTGAAAGAGGCGTGGTCTCGGACATTTGTTTTATTACAGATCAGAGCAGCAGTGTAACCCGAGTGTCACTCGGTGTATCAGACAGGTGTGTTTTCTGAACATTTTTCACCTTCTTACAGCCGAATGCCAGCAGGTCAGAGTCCTCGGTGATGACGGCCTGAACGATTCCTGATTTATTCAGGAACGCCAACTGAGCATCGGCTTCATACGGAGCCACCAAGCAGTCCACACCACGCCCTCTCGCAGCCTACACACACGTTTACGCAGTTGTGTATATTATGAAGTGTGTGTATTTGTGAGTGTGTTTGTGAGCTCGTACCTTGATGACTTGGTGTGCCATGGCAGGTGTGACGTTAACACAGCGGGTGAAACATTCTCGAGCCTCGGCCACTTTCCCCTCTCGCAGCAGCTGCTTACCTTTCTGCAAGTTGGCCTGACGACGCCTATCTCACACACACACACACACACACACACACACCAGTAACACTACAGGTATAGAGATGTGTTTATGTAGACCTTTACTCCAGCGTGCTTGTCACACACTCACTCTCGCCGAGCTTTCTCCACTTCCTGTTTTGATGGAAGGTTTCTTCCGTCGAACACCAGCACCGGTTTAACGCCATGGGACAGGAGCATGTCCACGAACTTCATACAGAACAACACATACCTGTGTACACACACACACACACACAGAGCTGTGTTTACATTCGTGCACAGAGCGCTCTGATTGGTGGATATAACACAGTGAGCAAACCAATTAAAAACACCTTCACACTGCTTTCTCCTTCATGCTGACAGGTAAGGGGTGGGGCTTATGAGTTTGCTTGACTAATCAGAACATAAGTTTTTTCTGCATATATTTCCACTGAATATGGTTTAATCACTAAAAAAGTGAAACTCATTAGTTATATTGTCTAAGACATGCTGATGATGTGAGCAGTAAACAACAACAACAACAACAACAACAACTAACTCAAAAACGATTATAAAGCTTAAACAAGTCAATTATTATTAC
>JAFFST010045069.1:9310-20492 GCA_022414735.1 Noturus placidus | reverse complement strand
TATATATAGTGTGTGTGTGTGTGTATATTTTATATATATATATATGTATATATATGTATGTATATGTGTATGTATATAATGTATGTGTGTAAGTATATGAGAGAGATATATCATTTATTTACTATGGTGGAAACCATAACCTACCAACATTTCGGCATATATATTGGTAGGTTATGGTTTCCACCACAGTAATAAAAAAAGGACCTCCAGGTAAAGTTTCACAGACCCCACTTTGAGAACCATGGCTATATGATTATCCGAAATTTCATTTGTTTTAATTGTGGGGGGGACATGGGTCAGTTTTCATAAAAACAAATTGGAACCATGTGAAGGATGAGTATAAGCAATATCACAATCATTTTCAGTCATAGTTTTTGTTAATGCTGGTGCAGATCAGTTACTTTCAGTCATTTTGTTTTTTTCATTGGGATTAACACAAAATACTTACAATATACCTATGATTTTTCCTTGTATTGTTTTTTTTCTGCTGTTATATAAATAAATTCCTGCAACAGACCATATGCTACATGTTTTCTTTTCCTTGAAGAACTATTCAATCCTTCTGTCCATTTTCTTTCGATGTGCTTGTCTTTTTATTTCCTTTATGTCACTGGTCTTGTTGCCCCTTTACTTTCATTCATTTTATTCTGTGAACATTTTTAGGTCTGTTATACACATTCGGTTGTATCTTAGCTGATGTGTATGTTTGCATGTGTTTGTACTTAGGCTGTATGCAGGACCTGAGGTGGATATCTGGAGCAGTGGAGTGATCCTGTATGCTCTGCTGTGCGGGACGCTGCCCTTCGATGATGACCACGTGCCGACGCTCTTCAAGAAGATCTGTGATGGCATCTTCTTCACCCCACAGTACTTAAACCCTTCAGTTATCAGCCTTCTCAAACACATGCTGCAGGTGGACCCTATGAAAAGAGCCACCATTAAAGAGATCCGGTGAGACCTTGCTCTTTTTCATACCCAAAACCACGTGTGTATTCACAGATGCACAAAACATTTTCTTCTTAAAATCCCAAGACTTTCTTTTATTTTAGACACTAGACATTATGTAGTACCTTGTATGGTTGTCAAAAGTACCTGTTCTTCAGTTCCAAGTCTGTACTAAAACGTTGACTGTACCATATTTTACTAAGTATTGGTAGTACAGGGTCAACCCGGCACTGACGCGCTACCTGACAGGTAGTCAGTCGGTAACAATTCATGGGTGCACCGTGCAATAAGAAGAGCCAAAGCAGCAGCAGTAGCTCCCCCAGTTACCATGGCTGTGTCTGAAGCTGTGTACTTAAGTGCTATATTGTAGGTGAAATACATGTATTTCTCTCAGATGCTTGTTTTCCACTTTCAGTGCTATTACCGCTAAGTGTGTAAAAGCCTCGGCCCCTAAAATTTATGTGCAGATAGATTAACCGTGCTTTCAGGAAGAGCGGCTGCTTACCCGCAGTATTTATTCACGCAGTTCAAGCAGGTGAGTTTAAGATGATGGTTGCGCTTGCATTATGAATGTTGTAGCATAGGTTAATTGAAGTGTATAATTGCAAGAAAATATCTTCGTTTTTCCTTACTTAATGGTTAGCATACGTGCGTTTAAAGCCAATACTGTTAGGAGACCTTATTAAATATTTAATACTTTAATTTTTATTGGGGTAAAATAAAGGGGAGTACATGATGGGGTTTACAAGTTGTACACACTAGAGGCTTTTAGATGAGCTATATATCTGAAATGTATGTGTTAGAAAATAATAGATGTGTGCCTAGAACTGTTTGTTTTCAATATCAGTCAGTCAGAAAAACATTTCTACTCTTGTCTGGATAACTCTAGTAGCTTTAATAATGAAATACTTGAAGTACAGAATGGCATTTTAAATATATTGATATTTACCTTGTATGTTAATAAAATAGTGTGGTGTTTAATTAGCATGTTTTTATGTTTTCCTTTGGTCCCGAAATTGGCATAGAGTACCGAATTTTACTGGTATTGGTACTGAGTACTGAAATTTGGGTACCGCGACAACCCTAGTACCTTGAACATCTTGATGCAATTGCACATCAGACAGATAGTTACGAAAAATAGTTTGGGAAGTCTCTAGTTGAGGCTACTGGATGTAATGGGTTCCCTTAAGAGTTTACGTACAGTACTGTGCAAACATCTTGGGTACCATTTTATTACAAAATTTTGTTACACGTAGGTGTTATTTTATAACTTCTGCATTATTGAGTCAGTGCATTATTTTTCCAACAGATTTTTTTTAAAGCTACAGTAAATATTTCAGACAAAAAAAAACATAATTAAGGTTTCTGATGATGTCTCCAGAGGAACTGTGGTAAAATCTGCAAGTTGCTTTGGTGAAAAGTACCAGTTAATTTCCTTACAAAACAGCACAAAGTCTACTTGAGACTGCTGAAGACAACTTTTACACAGTATTGTAGTTTTTCCGCCAGTGCTGGTTTTGATGGTTTAAGCTATTTGGTCACTGAATATATGGTAACATAAAATGTTCATGTTTGTAAACTATAAAATAACATTAACACTACTTTGGATCTCAAAAACAGGATTTTAAATGTTTAAATCAATTGTGCCAAGATAGTATTTGGTCACGTTTATTAACTCGCATCTTAAGGAGGACTGAAAAATTGCAGATGGGCTACCGTTCAGTATTTGCAGGTGTCTAGCAGAGATACCTAATAAACTGGCCATGATGTGTAGCTCCAAAGTATGTGTATGTGTTGTACTAGTTTGTCTTCTATGTTCTTGTTCTTAGGGAGGACGAGTGGTTCAAACAGGAGCTACCCAAGTATCTATTTCCAGAGGATGCTTCGTACAGCACCACTATGATTGACGAGGAAGCGCTGAAGGAGGTGTGTGAGAAGTTTGAGTGCACAGAGGAGGAGGTGCTCAATTGCCTTTACAGGTGTGTATGTTTAACATGGGGACTGGAGAATTCGGTATAAAATCAGAAATGTACACTCGCATAGCACTTTATTAGGAACACTATACTAATTCTGGGTAGGGCCTCCCTTTGCTTGTAAAACAACCAGAAGTCTTAGTGGCACAGATTCTACAAGATTTTGGAAACATTCCTTTGAGATTCTGGTCTGTGTTGACATGATTGCATCACAGTTCCTGCAGATTTTTCAGGTGCATGTTCATGCTGAAAATCTTATTTTCTACCACATCCCAAAGGTGTTCTTTTCGATTCAGATCCGGTGTCTGGGAAGGCAAATTTGAACATTGAAATCACCGTCATGTTCATGCAACCAGTTTGAGATGAATTTTGCTATGTGACTTGGTGCATGCTGGAAGTCGCCATTAGAAGATGAGTAAATTGTAGCCATGAAGGGATGCACATGGCCAGCAACAATACTCAAATAGGCTATGGCATTCAGGTGATGATTGATTGATTGATGTGCCCAGAGTGTGCCAAGAAAGCATTCCCCACACGATTACAATACCTCCACCAGCCTTGACTGTTGACACAAGGCAGGTTGGGTCCATGCAGTTGGCACCCAGTTCTGACCCTTCCATCTGTGTGCCTCATCAAAAATCGGGATTCACCAGACTGCACTACGTTTTTTCAGTCTTCAACTGACCAGTTTTGGTGAGCCCTCTGCATACTCAACTTTCTGTTCGTGGATGACTGATATAGACCCTGATGTGGTCTTTTGTCCACCTGCCATTAGGTTTGACCTGTTGTGCATTCTGAGATGCTTTTCTGCTCGCCCCAATTGTACAGAGTGGTTATGAGTTACTGTAGCCTTTCTGTCAGCTCAAATGGGACTGGCCACTCTGTTGACTTCTCATCAACAAGGCGTTTCTGTTCATTGAACTGCCGCTCAGTGGATGTTTTTTTTCTTTATTGAATCGTTCTGAGTAACCTGTAGAAACTGCTGTGTGAAAATCCCAGGAGATCACAATTTTCCACATTCTGATGCTTGATGTGAATGTTACCCGAATCTGCTGGCCTGAATCTGCATGATTGTATGCATTGCACTGCTGCCACATTATTGGCTGATTGAATAATTGCATGAATATGTGTACAGGTGTTCTTAATAAAGTACTAGGTGATTTGTATATTATACAAGTAAAATATAGACTGTGAGATAAATGTCTTTGTCCATCCCATTTTCCAATTTTTACCTTTATTTTCTCTATAGTCAAAAAAACCAGGACCCTCTTGCGGTTGCCTACCATCTGATCATAGATAACCGGCGAATTATGAATGAAGCCAAAGACTTCTACCTGGCCACAAGTCCCCCTGACTCCTTCCTTGATGATTTGCCTGCTCACCACTTTGCCAAGCCTCACCCGGAGCGAGTGCCATTCCTGGTGACTGAAGCTCAACCACCGCGACCACGTCATACTCTAGATGAACTCAACCCCCAAAAGTCCAAACACCTGGGTGTTCGCCGTGCAAAGTGGCACTTGGGCATCCGCAGCCAGAGCAGGCCTAATGATATCATGAGCGAAGTGTGCCGGGCCATGAAGCAGCTTGACTATGAGTGGAAGGTAAGGTGCAAGTTGGAGCTGGAGGGTGGAGTCAGTAGAACATCCTCAGATGGGATAGGAAGTTAAAAGTTGTTTCAAGGTTTTTATATATTATTTGTCTCTAATGGTCAAAGAGAAGAGCGAGAAAAGCTATCAGCCAATTAAAAAAAATTTTTTTTCAACCTTATATTATTAAATCTCTTTGTTTTAGCTTGCCTTCCACTTACATTTAATGTTTCTAAGCACTGCTTTTGGTTTTGCCTTTTTCCTGTATTCTATTTATCTAAAGCATTTACAGATAGGACCCTGGATTCAACATTCTACTTTTGAAAGATTATGCAGCATTTGGACAACATGATCTAATCGTTTTAGCAGTGTGCAGGGTTTTATTTTAGTAGAACAATTCGCTCTTCGGTTTTTGTGTTGGGTGATTAATGAGTTGGTCAAATTTTAAAATGGTCTGCTGTTTTTGATCCAGGTGTTCACATTTATTTTTCAGTGCTTCTTGTGCACTAGCATATGGTGGCACTTTTACTAGGCTGACACTATTAACTGCTGTTTGACTGGCTAATGCTCTTAACTGATCATCACAAATAAATTGTCAGAATGAACTCTTATGCTTAATATGACTGAAGCTCTTCACATGTTCTGTTTCGCAGCCTCCACACAACTTTGAGACCAGCATTAAGTTTGCAAAACATATGCACTCACCGTCCACTTTAATAGAAACACCTGTACACCTGCTCATTTGGTTCACCCAAACTGGACAGTTGAAGATTAGGGGAAAAAAAAACATCACCTGGTCTTTTTTTGCAGTCTTCAACTGTCCAATTTCTGTGCGTCTGTGCCCAAGATAGTCTCAGATTCTTGTTCATCCACCTCAATGATTGATGTGCATTCTGAGATGCATTTCTGTTCACCACAGTTGTAAAGAGTGCTTATTTGAGTTTATATGGACTTCTGTCAGCTCAAGCCAGTTTGGTGATATTCCACTGAGCTCGCTCATCAACAAGGTGTTTCAGCCTGCAGACCTTCTGCACACCGGATGTTTTTTGATTTTTACACTGTTCTGTGTAAACTCTAGAGACGTGTGTGTGTGTCTGGTGGTGGGGGGGGGGATTCCAAAGAGATCAGCAGTTACTGGAATACTCAAACCAGCCCAACTGGCACCAACAACCATGCCACTGTTAGTCACAGAGATTACTTGTTTTCCTCATTCTGCCCTTAGATATGAACATTAACGGAAGGTCTTGACCTGTATTTGCATGATCTTCTGCATTGTGCTGCTACCACATGATTATTTGATTGGATAACTGCACATATGACCAGGTGTGAAGGTGTTGCTATTAAAGTGAACAGTGAGTACAGTCAAGTGAGAAAATTAAGTACTCCCCATGGATATTATTATTAATAATACGCATATCTTTTTTTTTTTTTTTACATATTTGAACAAGCTAACATTTGATGTTCTTTGAAATGGTGCCTATTAAAAGTTGATATACTATGAAATTATATAAAACTGACGTAGTAATTTTCACAATTTAAATTAACCAAAAACAGATCCGTACATCAAAAAAGTAAGTACACCCCTACATTTATCACACCTTCAAATCCATGAAATTAGAACCAGGTGTTCAAGATTGAGGGCCAGTAAATAGAACCTTCTTAGGGAGTGCAGGTGGAACTAGTCTTATTTATTCTCCTCTCCTATCTAGTGTCTGGTGTTCCCTTTGCTATTGAGGTGTGTGGTGTCCTCATGCAAAGATCTAAAGATGTCTATAAGGCCTTCAGAGAAAAGGTTCTGGATGCCTAGGAGTCTGAATTTATAAAGATCTTCCATTAAAAAAAAAAAAAAAAAACAAGCATCATTCACTGAAAATCGTCTACAAATGGTGCAGATTTCTAATGACCGTCAATTTGTCCAGGACTGGCTGTCCCAGTAAAGTCAGCCCAAGAGCCAGACCAAAATGAAGTCTCTTAAGAACCCCAAAGTTTTGTCACAGGATCTGCTATTAAGTCTTGTAACTGTTGGTGTCAAAGTAAATCTACAAAATGCTTCTGCCTTCCTCTGGACAGCTGAATCCATGATAGAGTTGTTTGGCCACAGTAACAGCAGACATGTTTGGTGCAGACCAAGACAGATTTTCAGGAGAAACACCTCATACCAACTGTGAAGCACGGTGGTGGAAATGTTATGGTTTGGGGTTGCTTTGCTGCATCAGGGACTGAACAGCTTGCAGTCATTGATTCAACTATGAGTTCTGCATCATATCAGAGTGCTTGAAGATTATGTTTGGCCATCTCTCCAGAAGTTGAACTAAAGTGGACCTTTCAACAGGATAATGATCCTAAGCACACTAGCAAATCCACCATGGCTCAAAAAGAAGAAATGGAGGATTATGGAATGGCCTAGTCTCAAAGCCTGGATATGAATCCAATTGAAATGTTTGGGAGGATTTGAAACGGGCAGTACATGTAAGAAAACCTTTCAACTCAAAGAATATTACATGGAATTCCAGCAAGCCTGGTGGACTATTATGTGAAACACCTAAAATAAACTATTTCTGCTAAAGGAGGCAATACTAGCTTCTGAGGCCAGGGGTGTACTTACTTTTTCCACAAAAGAATCACATCTATTGATATTTCTGTTGAATAAACGGTTGAAAAATCTGTTTTCCATGTGGTTTCGTTCAAATATATCAACTTAATAGGCCACACATTCTTAAGACAACAGGGATGAGTCCTGACCATTTTTAACATTAGTACATTAACATGATGGCGGTAGTCAGTAGTATAAAATCGTATTAAAAATACTGTTATGAGAAACTGGATTATTTTGTGTGGTTCCAGGTTGTTAATCCGTATTACCTACGTGTGCGGAGGAAGAACCCAGTTACAGGCCTGCAAACCAAGATGAGCTTGCAGCTTTACCAAGTGGACAGCAGGACCTATCTGCTGGACTTCAGGAGCATAGATGGTAATGCAGGCAACTCTAGAAAAAAATAATCATTATTAGTGAATTGAGCTGTTGTATATTCATCTTGAAGTATTCACAAAGAAGGTTTCTATTCTGTGTAGAAAAAGGTTTGCAGGTGCTTGAAGAAGGTGATGGAAATGTAACATTTTACACATTGACACAGCTTTTTCCATTTGACTTCAACAGCCCAATTGTGTGTTATGGGATATTTTGAGAAAAGCTATAGTGCAAATATTTTTTTGACTACAGTTACACATTAAGTGACATGTGAGTAGCTTTTCATTTTCCAACTCTGACTCAGCAGCTAGACTGAAGAGGAGGCCAGAATATTTCTCTTAATTCTAGAAAATATAACATTGTTTATATTTGATGGAAAATGTACGATTTAAGACAATTTAATTTGATTCATTTCTGTATTGTCATCTGTTGATCTTGAATTTGGAGATTAGCTCTGCTAGGATTTCTGATCTTTGGGTTATGGTTATTAAGGTGAGAGAAAGCGAAAATATACACAAAAACTGTGCCCTTGCCCCACCAAACACTTCCTACACCAAGGCCTTGGGAGAGTTTTCTAAATGACGCACAGACACAATTCAAATGGAACAGCTCTCTTATTCAAGGAAAGGCAGTGTATACAGTATCTCACAAAAGTGTGTACACCCCTCACATTTTTGTAAATATTTGATTAAATTTTCATGTGTCAACACTGAAGAAATTACACTTTGCTACAATGTAAAGTAGTGATGGTACAGTTTGTGTAACAGTGGAAATTTTCTGTCCCTTCAAAATAACTCAACACACAGCCATTAATGTCTAAACCGCTGGCAACAAAAGTAAGTACACCCCTAAGTGAAAATGTCGAAATTGGGCCCAAAGTGTCAATATTGTGTGTGGCCACCATTATTTTCCAGCACTGCCTTAACCCTCTTAGGCATGGAGTTCACCAGAGCTTCACAGGTTGCCACTGAAGTCCTCTTCCACTCCTCCATGATGACAGGTCTGGAGACATGCTTGGCCAGTCCATCACCTTCATCCTCAGCTTCTTTAGCAAGGCAGTGGTCGTCTTGGAGGTGTGTTTGGGGTCGTTATCATGCTGGAATACTGCATACTGATCATGCTTTGCTTCAGTATGTCACAGTACATGTTGCTGAGGGTCAAGGGTGTGAGGGGTGTACACACTTTTGTGAGAAACTGTATATCATGCTTGACCCACAACCGAGACGATGGGTTAACTACTCGGTTTTATATTTTTTTTATTGATTCTCATACACTTTTCAGAGTACAACAAGATATATCAATACAGAATCAACATTTTTAACCTAGTAACAGCCCCTCCCACCCCGCCTAGGAATGTTTACATATGATTCATGTACTTATGATTCATGTACATGTAATTCAATTACATATGATTCGTTTTTCATAAATCCATACAGAATCAACCGCCCCCCCCCAAAAAAAAAAACAAAAAAAAAAGTAGAAAGGGGGTGTGGATAGTATTGACCGTCCACCTCTCCTTAATCTACCTCCAGGGTGGGTACATCCTTGAAGTAGGTAATAAACTGTTTCCATTTTCCCAAAAATGAGTCTCTGCTACCTCTGATGTTATACTTGATTTTTTCCAGCTTCAAAAAGAACATTAGATCTTTAAGCCAGACTGATATAGAGGGGGGTTGCAGAGAGGTCCAAGACAACAATATTCTGCGCCGAGCAAGCAACGATGCAAAGGCTACAACACTAGCTTGTCTAAGGTTCAGAGACTGACACTGAGATGGGACACCGCAGATGGCAATTAGAGGACACGCCTCCAAATTGATTCTAAGAATGTCGGACATAGTCTTAAAAAAGGAGTTCCAAAACTTCTGTAGTTTGGGACAGAGTGCAAACATATGACTCAGGTTACATGGTGAAAGTTTACATTTTTCACACATGTCAGGAACATTGGGATATATTTTAGACAGTTTACTCCTAGAGAGGTGAGCTTTATGGACCACTTTAAATTGTATGAAACCAAGTCTAGCACAGGACGTGGTAGTCCGTATATTATCTAACACTCTGCCCCAGTAATCGGGTGGCTAATTAGGGCGGCTGTGGCTCAGTCGGTAGAGTGGATTGTTCACTAATCCACTAATCGTAGGGTTGGCGGTTCGAATCCCGGCCCGGGTGATCCCATGCCGAAGTGTCCTTGGGCAAGACACTGAACCCTAAGTTGCCCCCAATGGCAAGCTAATACCTTGCATGGCAGCTCTGCTTCCATTGGTGTGTGAATGTGCTCTCATTAGTAAGTCGCTTGTAAATGTAAAAATGATATTTCTGTAAAGCTGCTTTGAGACAATGTACCATTGTAAAAAGCGCTATACAAATTGATAAATTATGATAAATTATTAATCATCCTCAAGCTCCAGGCCCAATTCCTCCTCCCAGGCACTAATGTTTTAACATTGTAAGAATCGTCCTGAGACCAAATCGTTGCATATATCTGTGAAATAATGCCTCTTTTACGAGGATTCAGCTTGAACACCTCTTCCCATGCAGACTTTGTGGGGAGGGAGGTAAACCCAGTAAATAGGGATGAGACACAGTGCCTAATTTGAAAGAAATGGAATAGGTGAGACTGAGGCAGGCTGAATGACTAGGTTAATTCAGAAAAATTTGCAAACACATTAATACGATGGGTTAACTACTGATTGGTTATACAGAAGAGCATATTTGCATTTAACTGGAAGCATATCAACATAAGAGAGGAACACCTCCATATATGGTATTCAGGAAGTCATGGAATGTTATTTGGGAAGGTATGTAAATGCATGCAAATGGTATTTGGGGAGATAAAGGAATGCGTAAATGGTGAGGGGCTTTATCTGTCTGTAACTGGTTAGGAAGAGTTACAGAGGCACAAAGTGGAAAAGGTGTTCACAAGGGAACAGAGGGTGAAGAGTGTTCACGGTAAACTTATCAAGCTCGGAAAGAATAATAAGAAACAGATTAATATCTAAACTAGATTCTGTCCAGTTCTGTTTAGTCACCCTACTATTTGACGATGGAAATATCAGGGCAACTAAACAAAATAAAACATTAATGGTGGTCTTTTTTTTTATGGCAATGTGTCAAACACGACCTTTCTGTTGCGAAGGTCAGTTTAATGGAAGCAAGCAGGTTTTTTGCCTTATGTTCTGTGCATAAAATGTTAATACAGGGTGAAACCTTATTGTTTTAAATGTATTCAGTCTGTGTTCATATTTAATTTGTGTTTTGACCACCACTTTTTTTCCCCTTTTTTTACACACTTTAGATGATATCTTGGAGGCGAAGTCAGGTACTGCCACGCCGCATCGCTCTGGCTCGGTTGGTAACTACCGGACTACCCTAAAGAACGATAAGAGCGAGAGGAATGGATCGGAAGAGGGGATAAAAGGTGAAAGCTCAGCCCCCTCCACACCCCCAGTGGGCCGGGCTAGACAGGCCGAGGGCTCTCTCGCTTCTTCACTGACATCCTCAGTTGACTCGGCAGGGGGAGAGACATGCCCACGGCCCGGCAGTCACACCATCGAGTTCTTTGAGATGTGTGCTAACCTCATCAAGCTGCTGGCACGATAACTTGCCGTTGCTCTCATGCCTTTTTTTTCTCACTTTCCTCTTCGTCTTTCTGCCCCTCTCTTTCTTCTTGGACTTTCTACCTCTTTGTCTTTCCATCTCCAGCAGACTTTCTT
>JAFFST010045068.1:1886-16185 GCA_022414735.1 Noturus placidus | reverse complement strand
AGTCGCTTGTAACTGTAAAATGATATCTCTGTAAAGCTGCTTTGAGACAATGTACCATTGTAAAAAAAAAGCGCTATACAAATTGATAAATTAAATTAATTAAATTATTCTCTAATTTATCAAGGAGAATAGTATGATCTATGGTATCAAAAGCTGCACTAAGGTCGAGTAACGCAAGTAACAAGACACAACCCTGATCAGAGGCCAGTAGAAGGTCATTTACTACTTTAACCAACGCTCTCTCTGTGCTATGATGAGGTCTAAATCCTGACTGATACATTTCATGAATGTTGTTCCTATGTAAGTACGAGCATAACTGCTTTGCTACAACCTTTTCTAATATCTTGGAGATGAAGGGAAGATTTGATATTGGTCTATTGCTGGACAGTTGAGAGGGGTCAAGATTAGGTTTTTTAATTAGGGGTTTAATAATTGCTAATTTCAATGATTTAGGTACATAACCAGAGCTGAGGGAAGAATTGATTATATCTAAAAGTGGTTCAATTACTCCAGGATAAATCTATCTAAGGAGGTCTAAATCCATCTAAATGTAGGTACAGGAACTAATATGCAAGTTGATGAATTGGCTGAAGAGATTAATGGAAATTAGTTCGGTCTCTCTAAGGAGAGTAAAATATTCTAAACATTGATCTGATATTACTATATTATCATCTACAGGACTAGTTATAATACTGTCTGGTTTTAATTTAATAGCCTGAATTTCACATCTGATATGTTCAACCTCATTAGTGAAAAATGTCATGAAATCTTCACTGCTATGTAATGATTGAGTGTTTCTTTCTGTAGTGGTTTTATTCCTAGTTAATTTTGTTACTGTGTTGAATAGAAATCTGGAATTGATTTTATTGTCTCCTATTAAGGTGGAAAGGTAGACCTTTCTAGCATTGCTAAGAGATGTTCTATAGTTCAGCAGACTCTCCAGTTTGGTTTGGCACCATTTGCGTTCTAATTGTCTAGTGGTCTGTTTTATAATACGTGTTTGATCATTGTACCATGGTGCTAGTTTTTTTTCTGTTGAGTGGAGCTACTGTATCTAGCGTATAGCGGAGTGTTGACTCTAAGCTTTTAGTCGCCTGCTCGAGTTCTATCGGATCGGACGGTGATCCAAATCTAATTGACGTTTCTGAGAGATTATTTATGAAGCTCTGTGCGTGCAGTAGCTGCTGTGAAAGTACATTTTACACGGTGGTGAGGTGGAAATATTATGATCAATATGAATTATAGACAAGATAAGATAATGGTCTGAAATAACGTCAGACTGCGGAAGAAGTATGAGAAGGGGTATCAGAAAAAAGTGATGGATATTTCTTTAAAAGACAAGTCACCCTGGGCTGGCTCTGACAAGTGCACAAGTTTAGACTGGTTATTTGCCAACCGTTCAGAGTTTGGTAACTGAGCACAGGGAAAACAAGCCCTACCTAGGAGAATACTAAGACGGCGGCACGCTCATAGAGGCAGCTACTGACGTGACCACAGGAACTGAAGTCAACATCCATGGAGAGATCTAAGGCCGGAGCATATTCACATGGCACACGAGACTTTTGTTTCCGGTCAGGGGTTTTCACAACATAGTGAAACTCAATAACATAATTAAGACTCTTCCCTTTAATGCGGACACTCATTGCATAGTTTTGCACGCATCAGCCTGCACAGCTTTAACCCCATAAACCCCGATACTTGCGTTCCATTCCGCCGGCGGAACAACTAATCGGACATTTTCAACTAGTATAGCCAAAATGAATTATTTTATCGCCGCAGTTCTAGTACAAAATTAGTCAGGACACTGCTGGGCTGGCGTTCTGTGTGTGCAGTTTCATTACTATGTGCTTAACTGCTGGTGAGTAGGGGGATGGGAAAGTGGCAGAGTTTGAGGGTTTTTTTTTTTTTTTTAAATAAACAAATCATACCTCTCCACTAACACATTGAGAGAGCATGACTAAAGATTTTTTGATAGTACAACACTGTATACAACTGCCACAATAAAATTATAAGGTTTAAACCAAAGATCAGATTACACATGCCTAATTTGAAAGGATGGAAAAATCTTCGGGACTAAGTACCGCATCATTGTGTAGAAGCAAACTGCTTTCATGAGCAAGTCAGAATATAAATATTATATATTAATATATAATGAATATAAAGATATAATGAAATTAATATAATGAACATGAGCTCAAAGTGCATACTTTCAATTTTAGTTTGAGAGTATTTACATCCTAATTGGGTAAAAAAAAGTTATAATTACATGTACCAACTACCCCGCCCCTACCAAACCCCAACCTCTAACTTTTAATGGGGCCTTTGAACCAGTGGTTTATATTTTGTACATACAGTACACACTGTATTTACTCTGAAGTTGTCCTCTTCCCTTGATTGGTGACTTGATCTGGCAAGCTGTTGTGAAAGTTTTTCTTACATGGTCTTTTATTAACAGCAACAGTTTCCACATGTAAATGCCACACTTGAAGTCAACTCTAGATATTTTATTTGCTCCAAGTGAAATAATGAGGGAATAACACACACCTGGCCTTGGAACAGCTGCGCAGCCAGTTGTCTAATTACTTTCTCCCTTAAAAAGGAGGGACTAATTTATGAAAAGTGCTCTAATTCCTACACCGTTCACCTGACTCAAAGCTAAAGTCTGCACTTTATTCATATTTATTATTTAATTTCTACTTCAATATACTTTGGAAGATAGCTACGAAATAACAATAATTTCATAATAAAGTAGAACCTGTGTGTGAGGGTTTGGAGGAAGACTCGAGAGGCAGGCAGAAACTCGCATTTATTCATACTGCACTTTTCAGGGCACTTTCAAAACAACAGAAAATATCAAAAACTTAGAGCATTCGTTCCATCAAATTCACGTTCATGCTTCTTGGTGTGTGCCGGTGTGTGTCCCAAGCTCTGCCAAGAAGCAGTCTCTCACTCCCTCTTGCTTGGGTCTATGGGAGATCCTGAATGTACAAAAAGACACATAACTAAACTTGGGCTAATAAGTCACAGGTGAGAATCATCACGTGTTACCTGTCGGTTCGGCCAGCCTCCTATCCGTCCACAGCTAATGCTTAAGCATGCTCCTGCTGCTACAATGAATAATAATCACCACAAAATATTAATGGACTTGACTGTAACTTAGTGAATATATTTGGCTGGAAGGTGTCTAAATATGCTTGAATTTATGGTTTGTTTGTTTTTTTGTTTGTTTGTTTGATTTTTGTAAGAATGGCTCTCCCCCAGATGATCTGCGAATGCGACATTGTAATCAGCATGTCTTAAGCTTGAATGATGACCTCATACAGAAATGGCTGAGGCACGGTCATGGAAGGCTCACACCAGAAATGACAGTGTACAGTATACACATATTATAGCTGAAATCAGTACAGCTTTATTTTATACTAGCTTTATCTAGTTATTTCTGTGTTCATCAAATTTTATCTTATATTTGCGTGTTTTGTCTAGTTTTCTAATGGTTTTCTTATTTCTGACATTTCTTATAGTGAGATTGATGATGTATTCTCTTCAGCAAGTTGTCTAAATGGGAGCTTTCTTTCTACAAGGTAATGTATGATTTTCTTAATGTGCCGAATAGTGCTATTATTTATTAGCTTCAGCTAATGGAAGAAATCTCTTCCAAAAATATCTAAATTTATTGTTATGAATTTAGATATTTTTGGAAGTGACTGCTTAATAATGGATTAGTACTAATTTTGGGCCTCTGATTAATTTTATAAGTAAACAGCAATGATTGTACCTCTGATGGTGGCTGTTTAAGAGTATCATTTACACTGAACA
Organism: Noturus placidus; assembly: GCA_022414735.1. NCBI lineage: Eukaryota > Metazoa > Chordata > Actinopteri > Siluriformes > Ictaluridae > Noturus > Noturus placidus. The sequence goes on along the minus strand of JAFFST010045068.1, from coordinate 12,369 downwards.
GCTATAACATTAAAACCACTGACATGTGAAGTGAATAACATTGATTATCTCGTTACAATGGATATGTTAGTGGGATATATTGGGCAGCAAGTGAACCAGTTCTTGAAGTTGATTTGTTTGAAGCATTAAAAATGGGCAAGCATAAAAATCTGCACGTGACTGACAAGGGCCAACATGTGACTGCAAGACAACTGGGTCAGAGTATCTCCAAAACAATGTTCCCAGTATGCAGGGATGGCGAGAGGGTTATGGGTGTGCAAGACTCATTAATGCACATGAGGAGTGAAGGCTAGCCCATCTGGTCCCACAGAAGAGCTACTGTAGCACAAATTACTGAAAAAGTTCATGCTGGCTATGATGGAAAGGTGTCTGCCAAAAGCGCCTACAATAGAGCATCAGATTCTGTTATTTACAGCCTTATTCCAAAATGGAGTAAATTCATTATTTTCCTCAAAATTCTACAAAAAAATACCCCATAATGACAACGTGAAAGAGGTTTGTTTGAAATATTTGCAAATGTATTAAAAATAAACAAAAAAAAAGCACATGTACACAAGTATTCACAGCGTTTGCTCAATACTTTGTTGAAGCACCTTTGGCACCAATTACAGCCTCAGGTCTTTTTGAGTATGATGCTAGACGCTTGGCACACCTATTTTTGGGCAGTTTATCCCATTCTTCTTTGCAGGACCTCTCAAACTCCATCAGGTTGGATGGGGATCATCGGTGCACAGCCATTTTCAGATCTCTCCAGAGATGTTCAATCGGGTTCAGGTCTGCGCTCTGGCTGGGCCACTCAAGGACATTCACAGAGTTGTCCTGTAGCCACTCCTTTGTTATCTTGGCTGTGTGCTTAGGGTCGTTGTCCTGTTGGAAGATGAACCTTCACCCCAGTCTGAGGTCCAGAGCGCTCTGGAGCAGGTTTTCATCATGGATGTGTCTACATTTCTGCATTCATCTTTCCCTCGATCCTGACTAATCTCCCAGTTTCTGTCGCTGAAAAACATCCCCACAGCATGATGCGTCCACCATCATGCTTCACTGTAGTGGGATGGTATTGGTCAGGTGATGACTGGTGCCTGGTTTCCTCTAGACATGATGCTTGAGATTCAGGCCAAAGAGTTTAATCTTTGGTCTGAGAGTCCTTCAGGTGCCTTTTGGCAAACTCCAAGCGGGCTGTCATGTGCCTTTTACTGAGGAGTGGCTTTCGTCTGGCCACTCTACCACTCAGGCCTGATTGGTGGAGTGCTGCAGAGATGGTTGTTCTTCTGGAAGGTTCTCCTCTCTCCAAAGAGACATGTTGGAGCTCTGTCAGAGTGACCATCAGTTTTTGGTCACCTCCCTGACTAAGGCCCTTTTTCCCCGATTGCTCGATTTGGCCGGGTGGCCAGCACTAGAGGTCTACAGACAATTCCTTGGACGTCATGGCTTGGTTTGTGCTCTGACATGCATTGTTAACTGTGGGACTGTATATAGACATATGTGTGCCTTTCCATATCATGTCCAACATGATTTGGAAAGGCACACACCTGTCTATATAAGGTCCCACAGTTGACGATGCATGTCAGAGCACAAATTTATCACAGGTGGGCTACAATCAAGTTGTAGAAACATCTCAAGGATGATCAGTGAAAATAGGATGCACCTGAGCTCAATTTTGAGTGTTATGGCAAAGGCTGTGAATACTTATGTACACATACTTATGTACAAATATTTATTTATTTTTTTATTTTTTTTTATAAATTTGCAAAGATTTCAAACAAACTTCTTTCATGTTGGCATTATATGGTATTGTTTGTTAGAATTTTGTGGAAAATAATTAATTTAATCCATTTTGGAATAAGGCTGTAACATAACAAAATGTGGAAAAAGTGAAGTGCTGTGAATACTATCCAAATGCACTGTATCTAGGATGGTGGGTATAGGCTATATAAAATTCTAATATAATTGATCTATAATTCCATTTCTGTATGTGGCAATTTTATGATACCCTGAACGACTGAATTAAATGTTTGGTATTTTGTAATGAATCATTTTCCAGTCATCCAGATCATTATCATACTAGCAGCAAATGTCCTGGAGTGGACATGAACATGGCTCGCCTCCTTTTTCACAGACTCATCCAGCCTGATTATCCACATATCTCACAACAAGTGAGTCTTTGACAACAGTCCACATAATTGGTCTGAATTTGCAAGATGTTCAGGAGAGCTTTTTTTTTCATTCATTTTATAAATGTACCAGTCACATGGACTTGATTGCTGTTTCTTTCCCAAAAATGCAGATCACTGCTAGTTTGGAGAGGCATTTGATTCCCAACCTCTGCAGCTCTCCTCCAGACATTGAGGCACTGAGGCTCTTCCTCATACTTCCAGAGTGTCCTCTGTTTAAAAACCCCAACACTTACATCACACTCACCATTCCCTTTGCCAAGGCAGTTATCCACCTTAGCAGTGTTCCCCTCAAAGTGCTTGGTAAGAATCATGCAATGTCAAGTTTTTGTGTTTGGTGAGTTATGCGGGGACATCTTGTTGTTATTTTTCTTACCACAAGTGATTAGACAAATTATATTTTTCTGTAAAGCTGCTTTGGGACAATGTCCACTGTTAAAGTGCTATACAAATGAAACTGAATTTAATTGAATGTAATATGAAAAGTAATTGTTTATAAATACTTGCCAATCTGGCATTAAAGTTGTCAGATCTTTTAATATAGTCTAATTTTAATATCAAACCATTTCTCTTTGATTTGTGACATTTAGTATTGGATTAACTATATACTCACTATACTTAACTGATTAGTAAAATACTACTCGAAATTTACAAGAAGAAGAAAAAAAACAGGCATGTTGCTTATATGTTAAAATTTGCTGTTTATATGCTGTAGGCTACTGCTACAATAGGTGGCGGCTCACTCTAAGGTTACATTTTCCTTAATATCCATCCATCCATCCATCGTCAACCGCTCACTCCTATCCAGGGACACGGGGAACCTGGAGCCTATCCCAGGAGGCATGGGGCACAAGGCGGGGTACACCCTGGACAGGGTGCCAGTCCATCGCAGGGCACAAACACATACACACTCGCATTCATACACTATGGACACTCTAGACATGCCAATTAGCCTACCATGCATGTCTTTGGACTGGGGGAGGAAACCGGAGTACCCGGAGGAAACCCCCGACACACGGGGAGAACATGCAAACTCCGCACACACATGGCCCTGGCGGGACTCGGACGGGATTTAAAGCTCAGTTTACCTAATATTATGTAAACACAACAAGGCAAAATAATTAGAGTTGTATCTTTAAATGTGCCCTGCTTTTTAGAGACCAGAATTAATTGGAAAAACTAGCATTATCATAAATTAAAAGAAATAGGAGAAGATAGCATAACGGTCCCTTGAGAGGGAAGATGGGTTTAACCAGTCAGACTACACTGAAATTACTGGAACGATTACTGACAGCAACACAAGAAGCCTTCAGACTTGTAGTTGTTGGTGGGAGATGATGACCACATTCAGAGGGCCATGAGTCCATCAAAGAAAGGGAAGTGTGAAACTACAGAATTGAAGGCAGCCAGTTGGTGGATGGAGAAATGCAGACAGTGGATGGAGAAATGCAGACAAATGCCTTCTGGCATTTGAGTTAAGAGTAGGCACACCTAGTAGTCCCCTAATTGAGCTAGACCAACAAACAGCAAGGAAAGAATCAGCCAAGAGAAATTCTATCAACTAACCACAGGCAAACAGGGTCGATGCATAGCAGTGGCAGGAAACTGATCTTAGCAACATTCTGGAGCACTCACTATGAGGTAGGGTGGAAACCAAACTCATTGCATTTGGAGATATCCTGTATGAGGAGTGCAGGGAATAATTCTGCAAGATTACTCACAAGTGGCATAGACCCAAGAGGAAAAGGATGGAGAAGGATTTCGAGCTGTTCCACTTACATTTTTTCCCCTGATAAAGTCCTTTGTTTGAGCTGGCAGTGTGTTCTGAATCATTATCTTGCTGCATGATAAAGTTCCTTTATGCCACCATCGCATTCCTATTGTTGGGGTGCAAAAAACCTGTTTTTACCATGGAGGTACCATGTTGAGGTCAGCAACTCAACATCCTGCTCAGTGACATTTTGAGCAACCATGAAATAGCTGGCAGAGAAGACCAAGGGAGCCAATTTCTGGCTGTGGTTACAGGGGAAGTACAGTCTTCTCTGACAGCTCCAGAGAAGCAGGGGGAAGGTGACGGAAGAGGAAAGAGTGGGACTGATGGTAGTGTGGGAAGAGGTGAAGCAGAAGCCTGGCAGCCATTGTAGGGCACAGTGGATTCAAGTATAGAAAAGATAGAGCCAGCTTTTTCAAGTATCCCTTCAAACATACCTGACATTTGCTGGAGTACAAGAAGTGTTGGACGCTGGAAACCACCAATGAGGAACTTGAGCAGCATTTCAGAGGGCAATACAGCAGTATATTTAAAAATAAATAAATAAAGTAGCTAGGACAGCCTCAACACCAGGCCCAAATGGAATGCTGTACACACTCCACAAGAACTGTCCTGGTGTTCTAATGATCTTGTGGCGTCTCATGAGAACTGCATTAAGGATCCAGCACACTCCATCGGAATGGCAAAGGGTTGATGCTGTCTTCATCCCTAAGGCGCAAAACACCAGTAACATCAACCAGTTCAGGAGCATAGCACATCAAGGGAAAAATATTGTAATCTGTCATGGCCAAGAGGATGACCAAGCGATCTCATGGGCAGTAGGTACCTTGACACCAACTGTCAGAAGGTGGGTGTACCAGGCTTCTCAAGCTGTGTTGAGCATCCATGGAGCTTACCCTTCACATTTTGATGTGTGGCTAGAGCTTGTGAACGTCTAAAGATCGGTTCCTCACCAGCTCATTGACTTCGCCCTGGAATTCATTTACATACCCAACTGCATCATGACCCTTGTGTCCAACAAATTTTGGGATGAAACGTGCTTGGCCAATTAGTACTTCGTCACAGGCTGGTAACAGCTGCATATTAGGAATTGCCATTGTGTCTTAACTTATTCTTGGCATCTTTTGAGATGATCTTTATTGATGCAATTCAGATGGTCAGAGGGATAAAGCTACACTCAGGGTAGAGTCTGCCTCCCTAAAAAGCTACAGTCCCCTCTGAAACTATCAGAACAGCAAGGCCAATTCATTATTTGAGATCAAAAAATGGATATGAGATGAGGGTTTAGGATTTCAGCTTTTATTTCCTGCTATTTACATCTAGATGTGTTTAAACAACGTAAAACACACAACATGAAAATACATGCATCAAACCACCCAATTATAAGGTGAGCAAAAGTATAGGAACAGCTCAGTCTTGAAGTAATGTAAATTACACTTAATATTTGGTTGCATATCCCTTGCTTGCAATAACCGTATCAACCCTGTGACTCATTGACATCATCGAATTTTTGGTTTCTTCTTTTGGATGCTTTTCCAGGTTTTTACTGCAGCCTCTTTCAGTTGTTTGTTTCAGAGGGTTCTCCCTTCAGTCTCCTCTTAAAATAGATGCTCAATTGGGTTAAAATCTGGTGATTGACTTGGCAAGTCAAAAGCTTCCACTTTTTCCCCCTGATAGTCATTTGTTGAGTTGGCAGTGTGTTTTGAATCCTTCTCTTGCTGCATGATAATTTTATTTTATGCCACCAACACATCCCTATTGTTGGGGTGCCACAAACCTCTATTTTAACCATGGAGTTTGGCAGCTCTGGTTTTGTCAGTGTCTCACCATCCTGCTTAGGGATATTGGGGTTATTGAGGCAATGCACCGAGCAACTATGAAAGAGCTGGCAGAGCAGACCAAGGGAGCCAATTTCTGGATGTGGTTACAGGGGAAGGACAATAACTGGTGGAATAGGCAACCAAGCGCAGCAGGGTGTTGAGAAAGATCTGCCTGCCATTGTTCCACCAACAGGAGCTGTACTATGGGCAAAACATAGAAGAATGATCATCCCTAGCTGATGACCCATCAATTTTCCCAAAGGCATTAGGGGCGGCTGTGGCTCAGTCGGTAGAGCGGGTTGTCCACTAATCCACCAACCGTGGGGTTCGCGGTTCGAATCCCGGCCCGGGTGATCCCATGCCGAAGTGTCCTTGGGCAAGACACTGAACCCTAAGTTGCCCCCGATGGCAAGCTAGCACCTTGCATGCAGCTCTGCTACCATTGGTGTGTGAGTGTGTCTCATTTGTAAGTCGCTTGTAAATGTAAAAATGATATTTCTGTAAAGCTGCTTTGAGACAATGTACCATTGTAAAAAAAAAAGCGCTATACAAATTGATAAATTATTATTATTAATTATCATTACTGGAGGTGTGACAGGCAGCAATGACTGTAAGGATTAACCCATACAATGGATATAAAAAGTCTACAAACTCATGTTAAAATGACAGGTTTTTATGATTGGAAAAATATTTTTGAAGATAAATCATGTCAGAACTTTTTCCACCCTCAATGTGAAATTACAACGTAAAAATTAGTTGAAAAACAACCGGAGACATTTTAGGGAAAAATAGTTATAATAACCCGGTTGCATAAGTGGGCACACCCTTTTATAATTGGGGATGTGGCTGTATTCAGAATGAACCACTCATGTTCAATGTAATGTTAAAAAATAATCATATATCTGTTATCAATTAAATTATTCTGATTAACCCAAAATAAAGACCAGCTGTTTCTTTAAGATTTTCTTGATCTCTTTTTTTATATGACTGCTGATGCCATGGTCAGCAAAGAACTCACAACGCATGTATGTTATCTCCCTTGTCAAAAGTTATCAATCAGTTGAGGGGTATAAAATAATTTCTAAAACATTAGATGTACTATGGAGCACTGTGAAAGCCATCATCAACGATTGGCGAAAATGGGGCACCACGGTGATGTTTCCAAGAACAGGATGTCCTTCCAAAATTTACAAAAAGACAAGACAAAAACTTACAAGCGAGGCTGCCAAAAGACTTTTGGCAACATTTAAAGAAGCTGTAGGAATATCTCACAAGTACCAATTACTCTCTGTATGCGACAACAATCTCTTGTATTCTTCACATGTCTGGATTTTGGGGTAGTAAGGCTAGAGAGAAGCCCTTATTTACAAAAAAAACATCTAAGTCACTCCAAACCATATGGCAAAATGTGTAGTGGTCTGAAGAGACCAACTCCTAAATTCTAATAATGCCATAATTCTAAAAGGTATGTTTGGCATCAAAAATTGCAAAAATCTCACCCAAAGAACAGCATACCCATGGTGAAATATGGTTGTGGCAGCATCATGCTTTAGGCCTAGTTTTCTTCAGCTAGATCTGGGGCATTATCAAGGTGAAAGGAATCATTAATGGCTACAAATACCAGTTGATATTAGTGCAAAACATGCATAACGTCTGCTTAAGTAAGCTTAAGATGGAAAATGAATTTTATCTTTCAACATGACAAATATAAGACCTTTTGTCTCAGCTGATTATACGATGTTGTACCAGAACTGCACTGGCATTTTATTTTTTTAAAGATGTTTGAGACTTACCAGTGGTTTTCAGTTTGTGGTAAACCCTCTGTATTTATTCTGGTGAAGGCTTCTCTTGATTCTTGACTTTGAATCCTCTATGGTGTTCTTGATCTGGCCAACTGTTGCAAAGCATTTTTTCTTCACCAAGAAAAGAATTCTTCTGTTATCCACCATAGTTGTTTTTGTGGTCATTCGGCCTTTTGGTGTTCCTGACAGGTTGATTTGGCCGTACCTAATGTTTTTACTATCTCTGTAATGCAGCGGTGGGAAAAACTCATTTTAGTTCAGGGGCCACATACAGCTTAATTAGAGGTCATGTGGGCCAGGCCAGTAAAATCATAGCATAATTACCTATAAATAACAATTTCCCTTTGTTTCCGTGCAAAGAAATACAAGTACATTAGGAAAATCTTCATATTTAATGAAATATCCTTTTACAAAACAGATCATGAACAACCTCAGATTTTTTAAAACAAACGTGCAATTTACTTCTGATTATTATTTGCATGTGTGCATTACAACTGGTCACAGTGTAATAACTAACATCAGAAGGCGCATTGCTGCCATCTGTTGTTCGGTCCGAGTCCCAGTACTGTGTCTTCTACTCTGACTAAAACATTGCGCCCCTCACGGATAATTTAGGAATAGCATTTTATAAATTTCTAGTTCGTGTCTTTTTATGCATTTCTTTTTTCACTTTCAAGTTCATCCTGCGGTCCGGATTGAACCCCGTAGCGTTCCGGTTTTGGCCCGCGGGCCGTACGTCTGACACCCGTGCGCTAATGGATTTTTTTTATTATTATTTTTTTATTTTTTTTTAACCTATTGTTGACTGCTTTCTTAGCAGTGACCGCTGTTTGGGCTTTATTTTGAGAATTCACCGCAACAGATTAGAAATACAAATACCATGCTTAAACATATCTCTAGACCTTTTTATTTGCTTACTTGTAAGTGAAATAATGATGAAATAACACGCACCTGGCTATGGAACAGCTAAGCACCCAAGTGCCCAATTACTTAGTGTTCCTTCAAAATTCCATCATAGTTAATATGCATTTGACTATGTAAAACGAACATTGTCCCTGTCCTGTCTCACACATAGGGTTCGAGGATAAATTAGGAAACCAAAACGTCTTGAATCAGCAAGAATCTATATTACAAAGTTAAACCCAAGCAATAAAGGAGGTTGGTCTTGAGAGCGATCACTGAAGAGCAGACCATAGTGCATGATCTTAAGTCTCAAGGACTGGACATATTTTTCTCTCTAATTGGCTAATTCTAATTTGTATTACTCGCTCTAATTCTCTTTACTGTCACTAGATGTATCTCCATTCCTTTAGATCACCCATTTGCCTTTTATGTTATCAAAAGCAAGCAAGGCAGATGAGACTGCATCAGATCAGGCTGACCTAGATCTCTCAACTTCCCTCCTTATTAATATTTGACACACTATGAGTTCTGCCTGTTAATCTATCAAGGCTTTTACTTCTCTTCATCTTAAGTAGTCCTCTGAATTGCCTGGTACAAACTAAATTTATAAGACCAACTTACTCGTGCCTGCTTTGGCGATGAAATGTTTGTGCCACTCTTCTTCTGATAGTGATGTGCACTGTTCTGCTCGAAGTCCTAGGATTTTTTTTACACAAAGTAAAACATAGTGCACAATTTCATTGTTTAACCAACAAGTGTATAAATGTGAGTTAACTAATTCCAGTTAACTTTTGTGCTAGGGACTAGTTAGTTAGCCACTAACTTTTTCATTAAAACCAAAATGTTCATAATGGTAACAAGAATACCAAAAGACAATATCCAACTATTTAATTTAATTTCTTAGCATTGTTTGCTGTTTCTCCTGTTATTGGTTTCTGAACTCTTCATACTTATGTAGTTCATGGGCCATTTAAAAAAATTATCTTGAAGGACACATTTGTGTGTGTGTGTATGTATGTGTGTGTGTATATATATATATATATATATATATATATATATATGGGACTGATTTCTCTGTGTATGCTCTCATCTTTTTCCCCAAGGTAATTGGTGGTCTTCCCTTGATCCAGCAGTGTTTCAAGGACTAGTGGAATTGTATAAAGAGGTGATTGTGTATCTGCTACGGATGCAGAAGATGGGAATATCACCATCTGAGCACAGGACATTTACCTGCTTCCTCAGTACCTGTTTGAAATTTCTGGAGATTCTGCACTCTGTAAGTATTTTGAGTGAGAAACCTTGAGTACAACACAAAGCATGACATGAACCTGTCCTGAAAAACCTCAGTAGGCTATATTCAGAATTGGCAACTTGCGTCATGAGGACAGTTATTTCTGTTTGTTGATACCCAACCCCTTAAAATCAGCTTGGCCTTGTACCATTCCACTTTATGATTTTTGGTAACTTGAATGTACCATGAATAGCTAAAAATTCCAGTCTATATTAGTGCAAAACATTCAGCTGTCTGCTAGTAAGCTTATAATGAATAGGAATTTTAACTTTCAGCATGACAAAGCATGCATCCAAATCAACAAAGGAATGACTTGGCTAGAGCCCAGACCTGAATCCAAATAAATATCTGTGGCTTGATCTGAAGTAGGCTGTGCACAGGAGATTTGATGGATATAGAATATTTTTGCAAGAAAGAGCGGGAAAACATTGACAAGTCTAAGATGTACCATGCTGACGGACTCTTATCCAAAACTACTGAGTAATGTAATAAAATAAAAAGATGCTTCAACGTAATTATTATAGAATTTGAAAATGATGTATCTGGAATTTAATGACTAAAACAAAAAAAGGGTCTTTTAAGAAAAAGGCAGCTTTCAATATTGTAAATGGTTATACAAATATTGTTTTGAGTCACAGGGCTTGAAATTAACTTTTTTAATTTGTGGCACTGGTGCTTCAAAAAACCCACCGAAAATTAAGGACTGCACTACAGTTTTTTATATA
>JAFFST010045067.1:0-14310 GCA_022414735.1 Noturus placidus | reverse complement strand
ACTTCGGCATGGGATCACCCGGGCCGGGATTCCAACCACCAACCCTACGATTAGTGGATTAGTGGACAACCCGGTCTACCGACTGAGCCACAGCCGCCACCCACAGCCGACTTACTGTACGTGATGAAACGCTCCACGTGAACGAATTTCAAAGACGTGTATAATCGACGCTATGCTAGCATTTTCTGTCGATGTGATATTTATGGAAGGAGACTCCAGTGTCAGAAGGGAAATCTGGACGTCATTTTGCCACGGGAACGTTTTCACCATTTGAGTCGACTCATTGTAGCCGCCAGAACGTAAGCGAGAACTGCCATTCCGACGGCAGTAAATGTAGCCATAAACGGATAAAAAGTATGACGTGTTATTGTTTAATAAAATAAAAAATGGTCATCTTAGGGAAATCGATGTGGAGTAGGAGGAGTAAAAACATTTCCGGACATGCACTAATAGGAAAATAATCCACTTCAGTGTGGTAACATTGACTCTGCTTCATCACACCCCCCATCGCTGATTATTATTTCATCCCTTTCTGTTTACCCGTGATGCAACACGTTGCCAGATTCATTAAAAATAACTAACTACCCCTAATAAACTAAAGTTTCATCCAACCACTTAAAAACACCACCATTTCTTTCAACTTTACAAAAATATCATTAGTTTTCATAACTCTGTCTTATGACCTGTAATAACACCGCTACAAATCATAATTACGCCTCCTCGCTAATATCCTGCAATGAGCAGAATGAATATTTGTTTACGTTTATTAATTCATGAATCGCCTGAATATTTCTCACTCTTGGTGAGTAAGAGTGTTTTGTGTGTGTGTGTGTGTGTGTGTGTGTGTGTGATGTGGTAGCCTATTGGGAAGTGAGAAACAGAAGCTGGGAGCAGAACGATCTCGTGCGAGGGAGTCAGTAAACACTACAGCAGCGAGCCACAGCGACTGCGTCAGTTTTAATCACGACGTGAAAAGAAACAGAGAAGACGTAATTGAGACCATCTACAGACACGGCGCAGGATTCAGCTCGGCCCAGATTCTGTCGCTGTGTAATTAGCAAGGCCTGAATGTATTCTCGTTGAGATATTTGCGTAACACTTCCTGTAAAAGCTGTAGGTGTAAGGCCGACATGTTATGACGCGTTGATAATGTGCAGTATTTCACAGGCATGGTTAGAATTAGTTATGGAAGTGAAAAATCACGCTTATTAGTATGACAGAGTTTTAAGATTTCGAAAAAACAAAAACATTTCAAGAATAAATGTGTGATATTCTGAGAGAAAATAAATGTAATATATTCCCAATATTTTGAGAATAAAGTCATATTATATATATATATATATATATATATATATATATATCCATCCATCCATCCATCTTCAACCACTTACTCCTTTTCAGGGTCACGGGGAACCTGGAGCCTATCCCAGGAGGCATATATACTGTATATATATATATATAATATGTATATGTATTATTATTCTATAATACTATTAGAAGTTTATTCTTATAATGTTATGATTCTATTCTAGAAATATTAAGATTTTATTCTCATAATATTGTGACTTTATTCTCATCATATTGTGACTTTATTCTCATAATATTAAGATTTTATTCTCATAATATTGTGATTTTATTCTCATAATATCGTGATTTTATTCTCATAATATCGTGATTTTATTCTCATAATATTGTGACTTTATTTTCATAATATTAAGATTTTATTCTCATAATATCGTGATTTTATTCTCATAATATCATGATTTTATTCTCATAATATTGTGACTTTATTTTCATAATATTAAGGCTTTATTGTCATAATATTAGTATTGCTTTATTATTGAAATAACGCATTTTTATGTACATCTGGTCCTTACACGCATTCACAAACTTGACTAGGCTTCGAAACAAAGCCTTTCACTCTGCTCTACATTTATTCACCTGCAATCATTTGAAGTGTTTTTAAAACTCTATTTATTAAAACAGAGAGCAGCTGTGCACAGGGACTGGCAGTACCTCATCAGTGTGTGTGTGTGTGTGTGTGTGTGTGTGTCTGTGTGTGAGAGAGAGAGGCAGTGAGAGTGTGTGGATATAAACCAGTCAGAGCTCTGTAAATGGAAACGTGTGCAGGTTGGCAGGTTGGGAAATGAACTGAGACGAGATGTCTACATCCTCCCTGCAGACATCCTGCCCTCGTCTGTCCCTGTCCCCCCCCCCCTTGTCTTTCAGCAGCGTTGTTCCTCACCCCCTGCCCCTTTAAAGGTCCAGTTAAAGCACCGACACGGCCAACCATTTACATGCAAATGAGACCACTGATTGTGTGGCACGACTCAGGAAATGAACCGCGATCCCACATTTCATTGCTGTTTTCAGCTCTAAGTGAGATTTAATGTAAAGTAGCAGCAGTCAACTGGGGAATGTAGGCGGAGCTAGGAATAGTACAACCCATGTGACAAGATATCCTTTTGCTAATCTCATTTTTCTGACAAGAATATCAATGCCATCTGCTGTAACTCTGTGTTCTGCAAGTCAGGTCTGGAAATCTCTTTGAAGTTATTTTTTTTGGTGGCGAGGATGAAAGATGCACTTGAAGGCTTAGAAGGACCTTGTTTCTGCGACAGAGGACAAAAATATCATCGTTTGATCGACACGTGGGCAAACTTTAAGAGCAGATCAGCAGGCTTCTGTCGGCGATCTAAACTTACGAGCTCATTCATTCATTCAGATTAAAACACTGGTTACGATTCGTTATTTATAATGCTTAAACGTAGTTTTTATTTTTTTTTTTCGGTGGGATGAAATTCCAAGTCCAAGTCTAGGATAATAAAAGGCATGTGACAAGGAAATACATTTAATAGTACATTAATACATTTTATTAGTCGAGTATCTGCCGTAATTAAACACCGAACCGTTTAAGAATATGTTTATTTCACTACAGCATACATAGAGACTCTCCAACAACTTAATCAAAGCCTGTGTGAGGAAATTGCACTTAGCTAGCAGTATTTCAGACTGATTTTTGATCATGATCTTTGCGGGTGGACACCAAGGCAAGGTTAATGTTCAGTTGTCGTTGTCCATCCATCCATCTATCCATCCTCTATCGCTTACTCCTTTTCAGGGTCACAGGGAACGTGGAGCCTATCCCAGGGAGCATCGGGCACAAGGCGGGGTACACCCTGGACAGAGTGCCAGTCCGTCACAGGGCACAATCACATACACACTCACACACACATTCATACACTACGGACACTTTAGACACGCCCATCAGTCTACCATGCATGTCTTTGGACTGGGGGAGGAAACCGGAGAACCCGGAGGAAACCCCCAACACACGGGGAGAACATGCAAACTCCGCACACACATGGCCCCAGCAGGACTCAAACCCCGGATTCTGGAGGTGTGAGGCGAACATGCTAACCACTAAGGCACCGTGCGCCCCCGGTTGTTGATATTTGTTAGGAAACGTCACGAATAGGTTTCAACAAAAAGAATATCTGCGTGTGCAGGATTAACAAGAAACATGTACAGCTAGAGGTTCTTTCTCTGTGTCCTCGTCTAACATTGACTGCATCGCCTCCCGCTCTTAGCCCAGTCTTCACTCCTTCCGTCATTGACCTTAATCACGTATTAATCTCAAAGTGTTCAGTGCTCTGATGGAGCGAATGTAAAGAACAGCGATGAGACACGACGACCCGAGAGCCGCTTTCGTGAAACAGAGAAAACTTATCCCGCCGCTCTCGACCGAGCTTTTTATCCGTGTGAACCGACGTGTGTCCGATGTGGAGCGCTTCTGAGGGGCCACTTAACACACAGATTGAGGTTGAGAGCCATGAATGGAGAGGAGACTGTACTAGTATGGAGAACAAATGTTAAATACACCATGATGATGCAGTGGAACGAGGAAGGCGTGACATGTCAAGTCATGCTCTGCTTACCTGCTCCAAAAAAGGGTTGTTTTTTTTTCCATTACACCATCTGTAAAGGTACTAATGTATGACCCCAATTCCAAAAAAGTTGGGACAGTATGGAAAATGCTAATTAAAAAAGCAAAGTGATTTATAAATGTATAAAGATGAGGTATTTGATGTTTTATGTAATCAACTGCATCGTTTTGTTGTTTTTTTAAAGGTAAATGTTTGTTTTGAAATTGATGCATGTAGCAGGTTCTAATCATAGTGTATACGGAGACTCCAAAAAAAGGCCTAGACGTTTAAGAGCAAGGACGTTCAAGAGTCAAGGCTCTGCAATCTGCCAACAGATGCATCAGCGAATAATCCAACACTTTGAGAACCCTTAAGACAAATCGGTAGGATTTTTGGTGTTTCACCTTCTACAGCACACAATATAATTAAAAGAGTCAAGGAATCCGGTCTGATCTGGGTGCGTAAAGGGCGAGGCCGAAAACCACTTCAGATTGCGTGTGATCTCCATAATGGAGATCATGAAATAGGCTCGGGAATACTTTGGTAAACCTTTGTGAGTCGACACTATTCGCCGCTGCATCCACATGCAAGTTAAGGCTTTACTAGGCAAAGCAGAAGCAATACATCAACACTGTCCAGAAACTCCGCCCACTTCTCTGGACTCGGTCTCATCTGAGATGGACAGTACTACAGTGGAATATTCTTTTGTGGTCCAACGAGTCGACATTTCAAATAGTTTTTGGACAAAACAGCCGCCGTGTTCTCTTGGACAAAGAGGAAAAGGACCGTCCGAGCTGTTATCAGCTTCAGGTCCAAAAGCCAGCGTCTGTCTTGGGATGCGGGTGTGTCAGTGCCCATTAATAAGTGTTATTAAAAGAAAAGGTGATGTTACACAGCGGGTAAACAGTCGACTGTCCCAACGTTTTTGAAGTGTGTTACAGTCATCAGATTTGAAATGAGTATCCATCCATCCATCCATCTTCAACCGTTTACTCCTTTTCAGGGTCACGGGGGAACCTGGAGCCTATCCCAGGGAGCATCGGGCACAAGGGGGGGTACACCCTGGACAGGGTGCCAGTCCATCACAGGGTACGATCACACACACACTCACACACACATTCATACACTACGGACACTTTAGACACGCCAATCAGCCTACCATGCATGTGTTTGGACTGGGGGAGGAAACCGGAGTACCCGGAGGAAACCCCCAACACACGGGGAGAACATGCAAACTCCGCACACACATGGCCCTGGCAGGACTCGAACCCCGGTCCCTGGAGGTGTGAGGCGGACGTGCTAACCACTAAGCCACCGTGCGCCCCTCTGAAATGAGTATATTTTACAAAAATTTATTCAATTCACAAAGTAAACTTTTTTGGATTTGGGGTTGTGTTAGGTCAAGATATTACCTATACCATCAAATTCTCATTATAGATTATGATACTGCTGGAAATGCTCAAACTGTATGTAATGAGCACAGGTTCACTGATTAACTCACCTTGTGTCAGGCTGAAACCTGGAAAGCTGTGGCATGAGAAAAAGGTCAAATAGCAGGGAATGATTTTGTCTGACAGATACCAACCAGGAAGGACCTGGCTTTATGCCCGTAATCATCACACCTGCACGTGTTTTATTCATCTTTCCCCCACAGACCTATAAATAATCATGGGCTCAGCTAAACACTTCTGTATTTTCATTAGATCCTTGACAGGGTCATCATCGGACCTGCGTAAAAAAAATAAATAAATAACCCCACTTGAGTTTAAAATGCAGTATATAAACCTAAAGTACTTATCAGCTATCAGCTTACTTTACATATGGTGAATAAAATCTTGTCTAACAGCTAGAAAAACACAAGAACATTCATTTATTGTTCTGATAAAGATGCCAGTATATTCATTGCATTTGTTAAAAGGGATGTATGCTATTACTCATCAGTCATTCAAATAGGGAAAAGATCATGCTGTTCCAAATATAAAAGCAGAGATTTGTACGCAGAAGATTGTGGACCTTGGGATGTCAGACATAGGATCTGTCAAGGCCTCAGTATGGAGGGAGCTGAAACTTGTGGACCTCAGAATGGCAGAAAAATGACACACAATGGTTGAAGCAGGAGTTGTAGGCCTCAAGATGTTAGAATTCGGAGCTGTAGGCTTCAGGACGGTAGACGTTGGAGCTGTAGGCTTCAGGATGTTAGCGGTCAGAGCTGTAGGCTTCAGGATGGTAGAAGTAGGAGCTGTGGGCTCCAGGAGGGTAGAAGTAGGAGCTGTGGGCTTCAGGATGGTAGAAATAGGAGCTGTGGGCTTCAGGAGGGTAGAAATAGGAGCTGTGGGCTTCAGGAGGGTAGAAGTAGGAGCTGTGGGCTCCAGGAGGGTAGAAATAGGAGCTGTGGGCTTCAGGATGGTAGAAGTAGGAGCTGTAGGATTCAGGATGTTAGCAGTCAGAGATGTAGGCTCCAGGAGGGTAGAAGTAGGAGCTGTGGGCTCCAGGAGGGTAGAAGTAGGAGCTGTGGGCTTCAGGATGTTAGCAGTCAGAGCTGTAGGCTTCAGGAGGGTAGAAGTAGGAGCTGTAGGCCTCAAGATGTTAGAATTCGGAGCTGTAGGCTTCAGGATGGTAGAAGCAGGATCTATTTTAACTTCAGGTTGGTAGAAATAGGAACTTTTTGGCTTCAGGTGCTTTTAGACTTCAGGATGGTTGACACATGAACGTTTAGGCCTTGATATTGTAGAAGAAGGAACTTGTGAGCCTTAGAAAATATGCATTAACGATACTTAATATAGGTAAGAAAAAACATCTCTAAAGACAGGAGCTGTTGTAACCAGCTGCCTCCTGCACGGCGCCATCTCGAAAAGATGAATGCATCTTGAATGGAAGAAGCAGGAGCTTTTAAGGCTCAGGATGGCAGGATAGCAGCTTGTGGACCTCAGGATGAAAGATATAAGAGCTTTGGTAGAAACAGGAGTTTATGGATTTCAGAAGAGCAGAATGAGGAGCTTGTAGGCTTTAGGATGGGATGAGCAGTAATCTCTGGGATTAAGAACGGCAGAAGTAGGAGCTTGCCAGGTTCAGAGGGTCAACTTCAGGGTGGTACAGTCGCAATAACTCCAGTTCATCTCAGCACAGATCATGTTCCTATAACAGTCCACCCCCAAGTGTTTCATTTCTTACAATGACTATTACTGAAAACGAATAAGGGAACTAATCAGAGCTGTGATTAAAGTGAAAAATCCATTATAATAATAAAGGTTATGGAGTCAAGCACAAAATATTGAAGATTGTTATGAAATTCCAGAGACTCTTTAAGCAAAGATTAATTAACTTCATTACACTGCAGGACTGGGATGATCGATAGCTGGATGTGTGCCTATATTTCAGCATTCTGGCAATGTCTGGAAAGATGCTTAATGGATCTGGGTCTTCATTACTTACATCAGACTCTACAGCTCCTGAAAGCCCGGTATATTAGCAGGAGACCATGTGAGCTAGCAAAGTTTTAGCACTATTGTGTTTCATTTATTTATTTATTTATTTATTTTTTTTTACAAATAACTGATGGTGCACTTTGTAGGCAGAATGAGAAGCATGGAGGTTTCAGAGGGGAATATTGAACAGATGAGATTAATGTGATGCACTCCAGCACATTTCCTGTCATATCTGAAAATAGACAGATCCCATATGTTACTGTGCAAGCTGGAGATACTGTAGGTGAGAGACCGGAATAAAATACCACGCATTTATGATCGTATATGTTAGGAAATAATTAGGGATGCCAGTTAGACTAATTAAAGATGGGACTACACAATGCGTACAGTATAGCAATGAACGCTAATGCACGGCGGGTTAATAAGGTCATTAATATATGTCTGAGCATGGCATTTATGCTAAGGTTATGATTAAACTGGTTAATCTGAAGGGGACGCATTCATGTACGGGATCCATCTTTCACCTACACTGAACTACAACGATGGTCCAATACACACCATCAATTCTCACAAAAGATGTTGCTTCTTCTATCTCGAACAGGTTCATGTGCCATAATCAATACGCCCTGCACGTGGCATTTTCTCATCGTCATTTATTGTGGAAATCTTGCTTCGTCTACTTTGCTAAATATAATGCTAACACTTTACCTTAAGGTTCCTGTTGTAAAGCATTTATAATTGCATGAATGAAAAAGGTGACTCTAATGCAATACCCGCCAAATAGTGAGCCAAATTTAACTCGTATTATAAAAGCTTTATAAATGTATTTATTCATTATTCTAATATCTCGCGACTCGTATCTCACGCTTTTCCAACCATGTGGCTTACCGCACTGAAAAAAATTATTTGGTCCTAATTAAATTTTGCTCATTTAATTAATATATATGAATGCTATATGAATGATTATTATAATATATATAGTAAATGGTGGCTTAGTGGTTGAGGATCTGGGTTGCTGATCAGAAGGTCGAGGGTTCAAGATACAGCACTGCCAAGCTGCCACTGTTAGGCCCATGAGTGAGGCCCTTAGCCCTCTGTGCTCCAGGGGGCGCTGTATCATGGCCGACCCTGCACTCTGACCCAACTTCTTGACATGCTTGGGTATGTGAAGAAAATAATTTCACGGTGCATATGTATATGTGCAGCTAAAAGGGCGGCTGTGGCTCAGTCGGTAGAGCGGGTTGTTCACTAATCCACTAATCGTAGGGTTGGTGGTTCGAATCCCGGCCCGGATGATTCCATGCCAAAGTATCCTTGGGCAAGACACTGAACCCTAAGTTGCCCCCAATGGCAAGCTAGCACCTTGCATGCAGCTCTGCTACCATTGGTGTGTGAGTGTGTCTCATTTGTGTCTCATTTGTGTCTCATTTGCTTTGGATAAAAGCGTCTGCTAAATGAATAAATGTAAATGTAATATGTGACTAATAAAGACTTATATATATATAACATTCACTATAAGCTCACGACATTCCCAGCCTAATCCAAGTCATATAGCAGAAGACTGCAGTGCTGTGCTCAGCCATCAGTCTCTGATCCAGCAGATCTGAACTCCTCCGAGACTGCGGTTGCTGTTTTGCAGGCGGATCTGCTGCAGAGCACTGCCTCATGCCTGTAAAGTATTTCTAGAAGGAGACCACCAGGGGATGTTACGTGTCCATCGATTACTTTAAAGACTTCGAACAAAGGATTTGCTGGACTCCAAAGGGTAAAACAAATGCAAATAAATAAAAGATGCAGGGATTCCACTCTAGGCTGTATATTTATTATTCTCCTTGACTTTAAAACAGATGATACGATGCTCCCTGAGCGCCTTGTTACTGTATACGTTCAATACGTGCACCCGGTGCAGCATCACGGAACAGCCAAAGGTTAATTAAAAAGGCACCGAGTGTCACTTGTGTCTGCTGTTTTCGGGTTCGGTGAAAGCATGGCAGACAACGATAGAGCATCAAGAGAGTTTTAATGTGGGTCTTAGGAGTCTCTGGTCTAATTTAGTCAAGGTTAAAGAGCATGCCACGTCCACGCCGTGCTGTCAGATTTCCCAATCTAGAAGAACCGGCTCAGCTCATGGAGAAAGAATAAAAAGATCAAAAGTCCAGTTCTCTAGCTGGATAGAATTACCAGTCAGAGTTATGAACATTTATGAATATGACTTTAAAAGAGAAAAAATCATTCAGGTTAGCCGAGGATAGATGGGAAGTGTTAGCATCGATAGCCATATCCTTTAAACAATTTAAAAAATCCTCCCCCAAGTCCTGTCAGATTAGTCTATGGGTAGCTAGCTCATTAGCATCATCAATGTCTTCTTATGACCCTTATAAATATAAATTGTGATATATGATCTTGTCTGCTAGATTTCAACTGTTATCAGTACAGATAATAAACATTTTTAGAGAACACCTTAAAAATCATACCCCAGAATCCTAGCAGGTTAGCTCTCGTTAGCTATCGCTAACTTAACAGTGAAGATTATGAACATTTAGGAATGACTTAAAATCCTCTCAGGAATCCTGCCAGGTTCTCTTAAATTAACTAGCTGGATATAAGGGAACATTCATTTAAAATGAGCTAAAATCCTCACAGAAATCCATTTGCTAAAGAGAAAGGTTTGCTTATCTTTACATTTATTCATTTAGCTTGCTTTGCTTATATTTGCTAGATGGTGAGAACATTTTTTTTTTTTTAACAATTTAAAAATCCCCCCTATTGCTCCTAACAGATTTTAATTAGTTAATGATTAAGCTAGCAATATCTATTGGGATCAATAGGGGGGATTTTTAGCAATAGGGTGGAGCTAGCTTAACATTATGAACTTTATATCCTTGTAGAAATTTAGTCAGGCTCAAATATAGCAGGTAGCTAAATAGCATTAGCTGTTATTGTAAACATTCATGAATATGACTTCAGAAATCCCCTCAGCAAATAGGTCAGGTTTGTTAATATCAACAAGCTACCTACTGTTATTGTTAAAAACAAACAAACAAACAAAAATCAACGTCCCAAAATTCTGTCAGGTTAGACTATATTAAGTAGCTAGTAAGCATTAACAAGACTATGAATCTTAAAAATAAAGAATTCAACCAAAAAAAAAAAAAGTTTGGGAGCTATTTTTAACAAAACTCCTCGCAGTTAAGCTCCTTTATGACTAACCTAAGCAGTGAAGATGATGAACATGTACAAATATGACTTAAAAGTCCTCCCAGAATCCTGTCAGGTTAGCTTATATTAACAAGACGATTAGCACCAACAAAATATCCCTAGTGTATGCTGTGAAGGTTATGAAGATTTAGAATTATGGCATAAATATCTTCTTAGACATTCTGTCAGGTGGGTTTATATTAGCTACCTGAGTAGCAGTAGCAATGACAACGACGAAGATTTATTAAAATGATCGGAAATCGTCAGTAAATTAGCATGTTATCTATCATTAGCATCGAAAATAAATGGCAAGTTTGAAACAATTAAAAAAATAAAACCTCCAGAAATCCTCTCAGGTTAGCCTAGCTAGCTAGTCATAATTACATCGCAAAGACCAGATGGAAAGAACAGCTGCGGCTTGAACGTTTATTTATTTATTTATGTATTTTTGCAATATCAGCATACTTTCATCATCATTATTTCCACACTCCAGCATGAGTCCATGCTGTGTTAGCACTACCACTGGATCAGCACATCATGCTGCTAACCAGGATAGGTCAGTCCTTTGGCTTCTTCCATTTAGGGAAAAAAGTGTACTGTAAATCTCTCTAGATCACAGATCTGAGTGAGTGAAAGGCCTGTCGCTCAGTATGAACATGTCTGTGTCTCAGGGGAGAACGTTGCCTACAGGCAAATATTAAGATTCATTATTTTCCCCAAGTGAAAGCAAAAAATATATCCCAGCAGAATCCGTAGTGAGTAAGGGCCGATGCGTGTTCCGAGGATGGGAATGAGATTCAACTGCCAGTAGATATCACAAACAGAAATGTAGAGTACATCTATAATTAACCGAAGTAATTAATTTCTTTATGTAAAAAAGCTTTTATAGACATATAACATTTTTAAAAATGGTCAAAGCACTGAACCACACCTCAAACTAAAACTACTCCTTAGTAGCGTTAAGGAGTACGCAATTGGGTGACGATCGACAATTCGAAGCTGTCTGCTCTGGCTTTCATCTTCTATACCGTTTTATCCTTTTCAGGGTGACGGGTAACCTGGAGCCTATCCCAGGGAGCATGGGGCACACCATTTTTTGCACGCCCAATTTTGCACGCCCAATTTTTCAGTTTTTTATTTGTTGAAAAAGTTTGAAATATCCAATACATTTCGTTCCACTTCATGATTGTGTCCTACCTGTTGTTGATTCTTCACAAAAAATTACAGTTTTATATCTTTATGTTTGAGGCCTGAAACGTGGCAAAAGGTCGAACAGTTCAAGGGGGCCGAATACTTTCGCAAGGCACTGTATATTGTATGAAATTGTTATATCAAACTGGTACCAAAACTTTTGCGACCCCCATGCAGTACCTCCGCGGACCCCCTAGGGGTCGCGGACCCCCAGTTGAAGACCTCCGCTGTACTACAACACCTTACACTCCCTTTCCTGAATTGCTGCAGTGTGCCTCCTGTGGAAATATACTTTCTTGTCACATTCTACCGTTAAATTCAATATAATATATGTGTTCGCATTTATAGCTGTTCTGAAACTCTCATGTCAAAGGGCTGCCTGGGAGGTTTGATGTCTTGGTTTTATGGGAAGAGAGAGGGGGAGAGAGAGAGAGATGATGGAGAAAGCCGAGTGGTTAAATCTCCAGCAGAACTGTTGGATACTGAGTGACATGGAGACAGACAGCACTGAAAAGAGAAAAAGATTGCAATCCTTTAAAGGGCCAGGGAAATGAGAGTGTAACTTTGCTCTGTCAGTCACACAGTCCGAGCTCTAATAACCAGTCCACAGGTTTCTCTTCCACATCAACAACACAGTCTGTCGCTCCGTTCAGGACACACTGTCACCGTGAGCTGAATGTCGATGAAGCGACGATCAGCCTCCAGAGGACGAGTGCTACTGAGTCTCAACAGTACAGGAAGAAGAACAGTTCTCGAAGCATTTGCCTATATGTAAGAGGTGATTATCTCTTTAGCAGATAAATATGCAGTGTAATTTAGACAGCCGTGTCGTATTGGATCTGTTGTCCTTTAATTTCGGTGCGTTAGTAAGCACACGGAACCAAGACTACCAGAAAACCTGGATAGAATTATCCGTTCAAGTTACTTCATATTAAGATCGTTAGCTGTGAAGAATGTGAAGATCCTACCAGGTTTACAGGTTGTGTTATGTAGCTAATTAGTCAATATTATGAGCATTACACTTCCTCTAAA
Source organism: Noturus placidus (assembly GCA_022414735.1). Lineage (NCBI taxonomy): Eukaryota > Metazoa > Chordata > Actinopteri > Siluriformes > Ictaluridae > Noturus > Noturus placidus. The sequence goes on along the minus strand of JAFFST010045067.1, from coordinate 1,538 downwards.
GTTATCCAGTCAATCTTATTTATTGTTAGGAGTAAAGATTTAAAAACGTTTAATCCTGCCATAAAAGCCACCGTTAGATGAAGCCAGTGAAGAGAACGCAGAAGTGGACTGATATGGGTGAACTTTGGAATATTGTAGACACATGCCGATAACTGTAAGGAGTTAAGGACATGTATAGCAAGACCTGGTCCTGTCACAGTACGGAAACAACACTGGTTAAAGTAGTAAATGACCCACTACTGGTCATTTACGTTTCCTCCAGGTACTCCGGTTTCCTCCTTTAGTTCAAAGACACGCGCTGTAGACTGACTGGCATGTCTAAATTGTCCCTAGTGTATGAATGTGTGTGTGAGTGTGTATGTGATTGTACCCTGTGATGGACTGGCAACCTGTCCAGGGTGTACCCCGCCTTGTGCCCGATGCCTCCTGGGATAGACTCCAGGTTCGATTATGTGATGGGTTGGTACCGCGTCCAGGGTTGGATCCAGCCCTTGGATCGGCTCCAGGCGCCCCTGAGACCCTGCTGTACAGAATATGGACGGATGTACATCTTCATGATTACTTTTCACCCCTAGAATACAATGTTTCCTCCATAAAGCTGTCTATCTGCTGGACAAAGTATAAACAAACAGCTACAACACAACTCGAAGTTTTTTTTCGTCAGGTTTCGCAATATAAAGTGCAAATTAATGATTACCAGATATTGAAACATTCTCATCAAGGATAGATTTCGCAAGGATTGATTTTCCCGAACGTCACACGAGTCGATAAACCACTACCAACTGTGGTTAATAAATCACAGAAAGAACTAATAATAATAAAAAACATGCTCTAGGGAACAAAGATTTCTTTTGAAACTGACGAGAAAACAGTTTTTACAAAGATTACATCAGACGTTGAACGGTAAATTCACATCAGGACGGATCTCTGTCCTCTGATATAAAGGCTGGAATGTTCTGAAGACTTTCAGTACTCATAATGACAGCACTGCTTTTCCTCGTGTTCTCTCTGTATCAGTGTATAGTGGTACAGGGTCAAGATGTTGGTTTTTCGCCAGAGGTACTTGGCTACGGTGACCATTCCTTAACCTCCGGGATTGTCAGAGAGCTCGGCGAAATAAAATCTGTTTTGAAAGACCAGAAAGCACTTTTGGAAGAAATAAAGAAAGGACAAACGGATGGTGAGTAGAGAAACGGTAAGCAAAGAGAACGCAGCTTTCAAAATAGAACCGAATTATGATATGTAAGAATATAGTGATTAAATATTGACAGTGAATCATCGGTGTGCTACTAGAAAAGAAAGGAGAGAGACGGAAAGAAAGATAGAGTGGGTGGGGGAGCTAGAGAGAGGCATTTTTCCTTATTGGTACCAAAATTAAACCCATTTTAGGCTAGATTAAAGGCAAGTGCACCAAATTCCCATCTAAATAACTTCTCTGATGAAAGTTGAAGTATAAAGTATATCAAGCATCTATCTATCTATCACCGATTAGTCGAGACCGACCGTCGGCCACCTTATGGCCCACGTATGTCACCAAC